>UCOJ01000890.1:0-56629 GCA_900474305.1 Cecidostiba fungosa | reverse complement strand
GAGAGAGAGAGAGAGAGAGAGAGAGAGAGAGAGAGAGAATATTACTGCAGTATCGAGAGTTGCAAAATTTTAATTGTGCATAATGGAAATTTTGCTACAGTATTGAAGTTTCTGATTCTTGCGATTGCGTAACGCAATTTATGACGCGTAATTGATGCTCTACTGGTAATTAGAAGCTATTACAGTCTATTACATTGCGCTGTTAATTTTTTTTCCACTAGAGATAAGGTGTGTTTTTCAATTTATAAGAATACAATAAGCAGTCGTCGTAAGAAAATAGACAGAAAAAAATCGGAGCACTTGCGCGGTCAAGAAAATTGAATCCACTTCTCTCCGGCGATATCGAGACGAGCTTATTAAACGACACGTTTATGATCTAATTTATACCCACGACAGAAGAAAAAAAATGCAAGTTGGAGCAATAAAAAGGAAATCATATTTCCCGATAAGCAAGACTATACTCCAGTCGCTCTCCTCCAAGTGCTTCTATCGATCGGGCTTTCCCGAGACTTTTCAGATTGAAACGTCTCCGACAAAGCCCGAAGAAGACAAAACAAAGCAGAGGGAATTAATTCTAATCTCGTTTTAATTTCTCCGAGATTGACCTGCCACTCAAACTCTGCTCTCCATTTGTATATCATAAAAAAATATACAATATTATTATTCGCGTGAAATGAAAACATTATTTCTGGGAATATCGAGTTTTGATTCGCGCATACGTCCGCACAGTTCTCGCGCGTTCGTTCACCTCCACTCGTGTTCGAACTCGCGGCACGATTAAAAAGTTGCCGCGCGAGTGTTCTAATTACGACGGATCGTCCTGGACCGAACAATTAAAACCCATGCAAAAAAAGAGTCGAGAGAGTTGCATAAAATGCTGGCCATTGTCATGGCGTTTCCATTGTCGTCGTAACAGTTTCTACTGCGGTCTATATCGCTTTGATCCAGTTCTCGCGCACCAATATATACACATTCGCCTTTTTTTTCTCAGAGCGTCGCGGAATTTTTTTTCGTTTAAGGCGATTTGCGAGAGAGAGGGAGACGGGTGTAATTATGGAATAACGTAGTCGGCAAATTGAATTTTCAGTATCCGTCGAAGCGAGGAAATTTTACTGCGGGCGTATAGCTCGTTCTGTTTGCGATTACGCTTAGACGCGCCGCGGCTGTTTACTTTTAATCTGCCTTTTCTCCTCTCGGCCGGTCAGCTGCTGCCTTTTTATTCGAATTTTAAATATTGAATTCCTGAAATGAAACGCGCAGTGTTCTCCTTTTTACAATATTTGAATTGCCATTCTTTTTACGAGGAATATTCCATCTCTTCTATATTTTCCCGGCTCTATAAACGCTGAATTACGTTTAAACGATAAACAAGAAGAAAAAGGCGCACCTCTCTCTGCTCTTCGTGTATGAAAAAGATTGAGATTTACACCCCGCATAAAAGGTCGAGATTTGACTAACTTCTTTCGCGGCAGCGTATCTCTCTCCGACAAGTTGAAAAAAAACGGCGTAAAAAGCCAAAGTTATACCAAGCCTAGAAAACTTTTATCTGCTTTTTACCATCCACGCGCGGAACAGTAAAATATTTTACGGAGAATTAAAAAACTAATTAAATTTTATCATCGCTCTCGGACATCCCAACTTTTTTTCCAACAGCTCGTCGTGACTCCCGAAACAACTTCAGTCTCAAAACCAGTCCACGCAACAGCCGTCGTCTCAGACGCCACACACACATGTACACGTTGCACCTGCTCGAGTCAGCAGCTATACACAGGCAGTCCTGTCATATATCTACGCAACGGCTGTCCAGTATACATGAGCATAAGGGCTGCATGGAAAATTACGGGCGAACTGCATACTCGGACTAGTCCGATCGATACGGCGGCGCACCGAATTCCCGGCGGCGCAGCTCCCACAAAGTGCCTCTCTGTCTCTCTGCTCAGCTTGAGCCGGGAAAAGCTTTTCTCTGTGTTGCATATATATACTTTTTTTTTCGAGCAAATGTGCTGCTTTACGGGAGCAGTGCCAGGACGACTCTCAGAGGTGGGTATCGGCTGTTTCTTGGGATATGAAAACATTTTTTATTCGCGCGTCGGATTTTTTTAGTAGTATAGGCTCGTGAGCCGCATAGAATGTACTACGCGTCGTTCGATATTGATTTTTTGCGAGTTGCTTTCGAGAGAAATGCACGCGAAGATAAAAATTATTCTCTACGGGAAAGAATGTATAAGGTTTATGTCGTTTGCGTATTTAATTGAAATTCTAGGCATATCTTTCGCGTGATAAAATGGTTATAGCCGTTGTTGTACACGCGTGTGTATGATTGAAATTAAAATTTAAATACCTGCGATGTTAAGCATTCTCGTGCCTTTCAAAGGGCGTGCATGCAGCTGTAATTTTAATATATCGACGAGAAAATTCTTTTGAAGACGCACGATACTTTGAAATTGAATTCTACCTTTTATCATGCAGTTTCATACGGCGTTATAAACAAATTCTTTAACGATCATCCAATAAAAATCAATAAAGTAACGTTTACGCTATAGCAAGTTCGAAAAACCCGGGGAAAACACAGCCTTCGCATTCCTCGAGGTGCACGTGGCGCCGCCGCCGCCGATGATGACGAAATAGTCGCTCACGCATATATATGTAAAGGGACCTATAGGTATACATCGCCGTAAATCATCCTTTGTCGAGGGCATATATCGATTCGCGCCTTTTTTTCATTATTGTTCACTCTTCTACTCTTCGCGCCTCAACACCATTGTGTACATACATATATATGTTCCAGAGCTCGAGAATTTCGAAAGTATAGTGTCATTGCCCGAGTGTATATACGGTTGTTATATGGAGCGATAGTACGGCTACTTATTAGCATTTTAGCGGTGGGAGGTGAATGGGATCGTTCGCTCACTGAGTCAATATGGAAATCAGGTGATAACGATAGATACGTATACGATTTATGCATTGCAGATAAATAAACAATGGGAGAATTTTTAAGGAGCGATCAGACGTGATTTATAGTTTCGCGGTTTCTGGAAAACCAAGTTTCGATTGTAAAAATATAATCGTTCGGATTCGGTTTAGGTAGTTCTGATGATGTTGTATTTTTATATATATTTTTTTTATATATGCTGCGGGGCGTGTACGGGGCATCACAAGGTTAGATTTCCACACGCGAGTAGAAGCTGTCTTTTTATAGTAGAGCAAAAAAATTGTATGGATCCGTATATATTTCTCGGCTAGCTATGCAAATTGCTCTCCGCTCGTCGGCGCAAATTAACACGCGTTAGTTGCGAAACGCATATAATCGGTACACACTTTAGAGCTTTTCCACAAATTTATTATATATAATTAAGCGACCTACATGTTGCGATCTTTTAACAGCACATTATGCGCACGGAATTTTTAAATAAAAATCAACTGAAAGTCGGAATGATATTTTCAGAGCCAAACTATGATTCACCATTTTCATCGAACAGCTTCAGCCGAAACAGGTTTTTTTTTCTCGAGAGAACCTTGAGAAGGTAATGATCTGACCGGTCGAAGCTAGAAATCCCTGAGCGGTCAAGGCCCTGACGTATACTCTATTGCAGCTTCTCCTATTACACACCTTCTTCTTTTTACCTTCGCGCACGGGGTAACCTCTTCCTTTGGGCGATGGCCCGACCTATACAGGTGACACAGAAAAGAACCGCGAAATGAAGGGATGAAATTTCTATGAGCGTCGGGCTCGACGGCTTTGTGCAAAGTCATTTTTCCTGCAGCTGGTCGAGGAGCGGAAAAATTCGCGAGCCACTCGAGAGGGAGCTTGTGTATGTACACCGCGTCACACCAGTGTAAACAAACCGCGAGCTTTGCTCTGACGGAGACCATTTAACGTTGGGGCCAATTTAAATTAAAAGTTAATTGCCGAGAAAGAGAGAGAGAGAGAAGAGGAGGACGCATTGTGAGGCGGAGGAACGTAGGAAGAATTGAAGGTAGTTGTTGAGTTACGTTGCTGTAGGAAGTCAGTCGGTTGTATCCGGTTATGTCTACCGGCAAAAGGAGGATCCAGTCTCAACTGTTGCCGGTTAATTTTCGATACAGCTGTGCAGATGAGAAGCTAATAACGAGGGATATGAATGATGAGTGCTTTTTTTGTGCTGCTAATACGTTGAAAAGGATTTCTCCAAGATCATGCGCAGGAGAGAAAGAAGCAGCGGAACAAGAAGAAGGCAAAGAATGAAAAAAAGTGAGCAAGAATCTTTTTCATTCTCCCGAGGGAAATAACCTGGAATACGGAAGGAAAGTTCGCCTCGCCTCACGAAAGTAATAAGCAAATACTTTCTTCTGCAGCGCTCTCTCGGTATAACGCACGAAAAATCGCATTGATATACACCTCCTCTCTCGTGCATGTATACACGAAGGTCCTTTTTTGATACGAAACAAATTAAAAAGCGCATTTTTTATCAACGACTTTGATTAAAATTCCCTTGATGCCTCCTCCTACTTTATTTCGTGCCTTACAGTGTAAATAAACGGTATAAAATGTGTTTAATCTATTTTGTTTCTCTCTCTCCCCGATGTGTATTTACATCACCTGCACGGGTATACAAACATTTGCGAATCAATATTTAACCAAGAGCTATTTTTATTGTCGCCCGATCGTGTACAATTGCGTGACACTTTTACAGGCGATTAAAAAATTAACCCATACCGACGAGGCGTCTGACAAAATTAATACCCGTAAGTCACGCACACGTGATATATAATAGCGACGACACTTGAATATACACAACATTCCGATGTGAAATATACAACGAGAGATCAGTCTACAACAATAATCGATCACACATGCAAATCACAATAAGGGCAAATCCAAGCGTGAAATTGAACAAGATCGAGGGGGAGAAAAACACCCTCCCGAAAAAACACTGAATTGATAAAGGCGATAAGCCGGACATCCCGTCGTGTCTCCAGCATACGATTTGCTTCTTTTTTTCTCTCCTCCTCGAGAAGAAGCGCAGCAGGACGGCAGAGCAGCAGCGATTCTCGCACAAGGGGAAGATTAATCGAGAGACACAACCGCGAGAAGTTTGCATACGTATATAGAGAACCTGCTTTTCTCTGCTTTCATTTTTCATCCTCTGGTTTTCCAGTTTTGAAATTACACTTTTTCTCCGAGCTTTCTCTGACGTTAATTCCATACGGACTATAGAACGGAATTTTAATTTGGAATCTCTTTGGCAACACACCACGCCGTAATGTCATTTTGATGATAATAGGATAATTTATATATACACGCGTTTTCGTCATACCCGAGAGTTTTTCCTATATATACGCACGGCACTTTAACCGGCGAGTTTCACTCACCGCAAGAAATTCGCACAGTCACAACAACTTCCGCGAGCGAAGAAACAAGCCAAAAAAAAGGACTAGCAATCGAACGTCACAGCGTAATCACAACACGGCAGCAGCAGCAGCAGTGTAATATGCATCGAGATCGAGCGGCGTAATCGCTCTCTTCCCCTCCGACATTCTCTTCCTCGTTTTCCGCGTGTATTTTCCTCTCTCCCTCATCTGCGATGCTTACACTGTATACAAGCGTATCCGTTCCTCTCTTTTCCACACCCTTCGCCGCCGCTCGCATTGAAACTCTCGCGGATCGCGGCTGCCTTCTCAATGAATGATTTCCGCGCGCTGTTGCCATATACCATAATATAGTGTCTTGCTGTAGTGGGAGATTGGAGTCGAGAAGATTGGTAGATATAATATACCGCCGATGTGCGTTTGTTTGCTGTGGCGTTATGATACGTGGTGTATTGGCTCGAAATCGTATAAGACATATATAAAAGGTGTGACACATCTAGCATTTATTATGTAATACGAGTGAAGCGAGACACGATGATTTAAAATCCGAGAGCATCGAAATTCAACATAGTTCATGGCACCTCTGTACTGATTTACGCGTACAGCCGTGGTACATAAATTGTGTGCACGAGTGTATGGAAATTCATTAAACTCTGATGGGAATTATTAATTGGAAAATCGCTAGTAGTAGACTCTGCTGCGTAGCGTTATTTACGAAGTTGAATTTTAGTTTGGAATGCAGGGACGAAGGTTTTTAATTGAATTACTGTCGCCCGCTCTTTTTAATGAGAGCTCAAGTGGAGTCTGAAAATTTGAGGATAATTACTTTTTTCTAAATCCTGCCCTACTTTGTCTCCGTTTATTAAAAGTCAAATTGAAAGTTCGAGCTGTGTAACCTGCTTCTTCTCTCTCGGATAAGATATCTATCAATCCTCAACCTGCGCGACCTACAACAACGAGCAATAATAACATCCACTCGAGCAATTACTCCATGAACTCGTTCTCCGAAGCCACGTGCTCCCGATATATACCCAGCACATAACGAGCCCCTCTGCTGCTGCATCGCCACAACAACAACAACAGCAACCTAATATAGCCAGAGAGAAAGAAGGCGAAAAAAGCTGCAGCAGAGAGTGGCATTGTTCGCTCGCTCTTTCTCTCCGCGCAGTGTATAGAAGAGGCGGCTTTTCCTGCCTACGTAGAAAACATTACGTAGGATTAGAGACTATAGAGAAATTCCATCGAGCGACCTTCTTGATGCGCTGCCGCGGCGCGAGAGGTGAAAGGAAGGAGCGTCCGAAGAAGAAGAAGAAGAAGCCTCTCTTGCAGAGCGTTACGTCAGACACGCGGAAAAAATACTGCAATTATATTGACTGGCGGAATCTTAATAGGGGAATAAGCAGTCGCGTGTGATGTTTTATTTTTCATCCTGTCGAAAGGAGTAAATCAACTATATACTGTAATCTCGAGAGATGAGGTGAAATTTCTGATGTTTTACGGCGTTCTGGGTGGGGAAAAATGAAAACAGGTTTTCCGTGTGTATGTGTAGTTTGCTTAATTTTATGAACTGTTACGGCTAATCAAGAGAAATAAGCAAGTTTACCACGAGCTAAGTAGTGGAATTAATCAAGCGACGTGAGGTAATAGCGCTCACGTCTTCAGCTGTATAGAATATAAATAAGTCAAAAGGCCTGTGTATACTGTATATTATGCAGCATCCTTTGAATCTCGAAAGGTCGACTTCATTCTTATCCGTCTTCTTTTCAATTTATACCTCTACGAAATTAACGAGCAATTTCGCGGCTGACCTTCGCTTCAATTATCAATTTCCAGACCCACTAACCCAAACAGCTGCGTTTAATCAAGATAAAGACGCCATTCGTCTTTCTGTCACCACAAAATTTAATGATCCTAAAAAAAGCTCAAATAATACTCAGCCTGTACACGAGCAAAACATCAGCAGCAGCAGCTGCTGCACAGGCTCGGACTCGATTGATCAACGCTGCAGAGTCGCGCACGATTGGCAACGTCGCACAGAGAGTCTATAGAGCTGTGGTGGCGGCGTTGCGCAAAATTCACAGCAGCAGCAACCGCCGCGGCGATCAAAGTATCGCGAATTTTTCCGGCCTCTGATTTACCGGCGTAATTATTCCAGAACGGAAGCTTCGTTATCAATTGCCCAGCCCTCCTCTCGACGGACTTTAATAATAGCCGCCAAGCGAGAAACGAAACCTTAACGAAGCTCGCGCGCGCATGCTTTGCATGACTATGCCGCGCTAATGACGCGCGCGCCCAGCTGTGTGTGTGTATAACGTATAGGTATACATATAGGAACGACGATATTTTCCAGAGCGCGATGTGTCTCAATACTTCAGGAACGCCGAGCCGCTATGCCTTTGATTGTACCCTTGATTGGAAAGGCTCGGCTATTTAGATTCCTATTCAGTATCTCTGTGGCTTTATTGTTGCGCTGAGGGAGCTAGTGAGTAAATTGGAATTTAAGGGTCCAACGTACTTTTTCTGCAGATATATATATAGGTACTAACAACAACGTTAATTTTACTTTCAACTAGCTTCTATAGAAAAACGGCTAATCTTCTGACTCTCAAAAAAAATTACAAGTCATAGTTCTTGTTACCGTTGTTACCGTCAACGGGATCCTGGAGAAAAAAAAATATTTAAAAGTACGCTTTCCCGACCTGTCGAAACAATTAGCTGATTAACACTCATAGGTCGGGACAGCGTACTTTAAAAGACTTTTTTCTACAGGATGCCGTTAACGGATGCTATCCATAGCTTACTTCTGCGCAAAGACAGTAACAAGATCTATCATCTCTCATTTTTTGAGAGTCAGAAAAGTAACCGGCTTTGTAGAAGGTAAGAGCAAAGAGCGGGTAAATTTAACGTGGTTAGTACCTTCACTCAGAAAAATGTTCTAATAAAAGTTGTTATGAGTTCAGCAAAAATTACTATAATACGTATAGTAATGGCGGGACATACCTGCATCCTGACGATTTTTACTATGTTAGAAGTAATTTTTATTATACTGAAATACTTTAATTTTTATTTTACTTATACTGAAATCGCTGGCCAGGGTTATAGCAGACTCGGGCAGCCGATCGTGAAATAATCGAACACACGCCCATCCCGAAGAAATTCAGACAGCCCGCCACGTTGAGGAAAAAACCAGTCCTCGCCGCAAAAAAATGCAACGGAAAAGAAAGCCCGCATATCCATCCACTTTCGCACTTTCGGCTGTACTCCTCTAAGCGCAAAAACGCTGCATTCCACTCTGATGTGTGCTGAGCTGCAGCACAACACACACGAACGATGCAATTTTTGTGCGCGCACGCGTCTCTGTTTACTCTCGCGCGTATGTATACATATATACGTGAACTGTACGCGCGGCGAGTTCCTTGACTCCGAATCGAAGCAGGCGGCGAAAGGGGCCCCGACGACGAGGGAATCCCCGAGACGCGTGTTGTTGTAAAGGCGAAAGTGTATTACGCCGAGGATGATGATGATGATGCGACTGGTTTTTACACACGTGCTTTGAAATTAAAGAGAGATTTTAACTTTTCATTATCATGCCTTATTTAGAGGAACACGCTCTTTTCTCTCGTAGCTACACTTAAATATCTATATACTTTTTCCTCCTACGCCCGATATAGTCAATAAGTACCAGTAAAAAAGAAGGAAAAGATTTCAAGCTCTCGAGATGCTGCAGCTACTACACGCGGAAACAGGTGCGGAGTTTCATCCTCGAGGAGCAAAAGAAAAGTCGAGGCGTGACTACTACTTCGCCGGCTACCGTATACGATCGACGTTCACGGTCTTGCGCCTCTATACCTACCTCTCGATGGGGAAAGGATAAAAACTTATGCTCGCGCGCGCAAGAGAGAGAGAGAGAGAAGTTCTACTGCACGTACATAGCGGGATGAATAGGAATATCGCATTCTTCGATGATTACACGCTTCTCTATAAGCTGTGTTTACGGTGTGCCGTCTTCATTTTTTCCTTCGATTTTCAGAGACCGGCTAATGAGGAGATATTAAACTTTAGGCCATACTCGAATAATTACCGAGCAAAGTCGCTGATTGGAGTTTATAACGAATTCCCAATTATAGCCCATTCAGCGTCTTCAATGTAAAGTATGACTGTCAGTGCAGTGAGACGTTCGAATTGGCAGCGGCATTGAATGAATATTCCAGCAGCAGCACTCGAGATAAAACTCTCAAACCCGCAGTTTTTCAAGTCTGATAATGGAATAACCTTTTCGAATTCAGGAAACGTCCGATTGATGGATTCACATATAAAGTTCAGCGCAGCAGAGATACACAAGTTGGCTCTGTCACGTTACTGGTGTATACGAAAAATATGATGCATAAACCTACCTATGACAACAGTGCTGGCGGCGACCTCCTTAGCAGCGGCAGCGGCTGCAGCAGGTCCATGCGCCAGGAAATCGCTGAGCGACAGCGACGATGCGATGATCTGACGCTTCTCCTCAAAGTTCAGGTAATCCAGACTGTTACTCCTCTGAGGTCCAGCGGCTACGATCGTCACCGTCTTGCTCTGGTGATGATGGTGATGGTGATACTGTCGCAGCTGATTGTTCTGCTCGTTTTCCTCGGCTTTCTCATTGCTGGACTCGCTTGGCACGAGGTAGACGCCGCTCACGCGTATCGACATTATATGTGTGTCTGGGTGACGCAGCAGCAGGTCAGTCGGCTCTAATATCAGGTGCGCTTCTTCTTCCTCCTCCTCTTCTGTCTCTCGATGGCCGGGCGTCTATTTGTCGTGGCAGTCGGCAGCATTCCGCGATGCTGTCATTGCACTCGACTCGTCTCGTGAGGGAGTAGCAGAAGCGTCGATTGGCAGCACGTCATTTCGCGAAGCGGCTTCCGGGATTAGCGCCGGAAGCTCCTGTCCACGGGGACTCGTCGCATCTTGCGCTACTTCCGACGAGTCGTGCACGCACGAGCTGTTCTGCTGCTGCTGCTTCTATAACTGCTCTGCACACACACACACGTATGTTATAACGAGGTAAGTTTCGCGAAGACCGAGAGGCTGCCGCTGTTGTTATGGATTTGCTGTCGAGGGGCGATATTGTTGCGTGGGAAATCCTTACATCGATGATTTTCAACTAACGCCTTTGAAATTCTTCTATTTGCATCAGAACACGATTTTATTATAAACGCGTCGCCGCTAACTCGGTCCTCATCTCGTTTCGAAGCTATATATATAAAAGACCGTCGTCCCCTCATCAAGTGCGTTATATCTCTCCACATGCGAGTATAGTTTATCGGTATATGAGGTATGAAGAGTCGCGGGACGTGTACGCGAATTTTAATTGGACGCGGGCGACTTTTTTCCACTCCCTCTATATGCAAGGCGTTAACGATGTAAAGCGTGATCGCGAAATAATTGCATTCTCGATCTTTCCCCTCGTATACAACTATAAATTCCCGAGTCAGGGAAGGAAATTGCTCGCGTTCTCGAGACGGCGAAATTTAAAACTCTTCCTTGTTTACATTTTTTTTTCGTTTCGAGATAGAGAAAGATTTATTAAAATCCGAAGGGAGGATTCTTTCATTTTGCCAAGCGAATCGAATATCGGTTTTCCGTAAAATGAATTTTTTGACGTCACTAGACTACTGGGATTTCTTCCGGAAAACGTCCGTGTAATTCAATCGTAACGAAAAACGCCGTCGTTTTTACTCCCCCGAGGGGGCACGTGGGATATTCAGGAATAAATTTACCGCTCGTTTTAGTGTCTTTTAATCCGACCGGAAGTCGTCGAAAATCTCTATATCAATCCGGCCGCCATAAACAAGCCTCCGCACTATAATATATTATTGAATAATCTAATTATCGAGAGCAGCAATATAATAAGAGAAAACTCGCTCTATATACATTCTCCTCACCGACTGCATCAGAGAAAGTGATACTATAACGCTTGGATTTACGTAAAATGCATCCACATTCCGGGCCTCATAACTTTCGAGCCAATCATCGAATCGATCCCTGGCAGTAATAACGCGTAACCGCGGCTCCGTAATCAAACCCCACCAGATACAAGCATCATCAGGAGAGATGAATGAACCCACTACGTCACTTTCTAACGCTTTATATGCAAACGAAAAAAAAGGAAACAAAGCCGATTATAAATATTAATGCTCGTGAGTCACATGTGTGTCTCTATTAGGGCTTCTCCTAAGACCGACATTCCCGAGAGTCACGCTGCAGCAGCAGCAGCAGCTCGTCTTTTCTTTTGACAAAGAAGAATAAAATATAAACTCGAGGCGCCGCTGCGCTCCGAATATCTCGGCGTGGGCGCGATTAGATAAGGATCGAAAATAGTACAGCCGACGAGCAGGTACCGCTATGCACACCGGCTTTTTTCTTTCGGCGTAATTCTCTCTCGTGCGAACGGTGTTTTCGTTACGCTGTGACTGTATGCACGTGAATTGCTGCTCTGGGTTTTACGATCGATTTTCGCGGGGGTGTAATACGCGCACGACGACTGTGATGCTTATTTATGCATGATGTGCGGGGATAGAGTCCGGTGTCTCTTCGAGCGGCTATATTTGTCTCCCGCGCGAGTTGTTTCACCTTAGTGACGAGAGTGCGGAGTAAATATTCGAAAATTATCAAGCCGGTATAACTGCACACATAACCTAAAAAGTCCCCCATTTCTCTGAACTCGACAGAAGCAAAAACAACAGTGGCAGCCAGTCGGTAATCGCTCGCTGATGCTCCTCCACTCGCGAGGCGTCTGTCTCTCCGCGCACACACACAAACGATATTCTCTCTGACTCAGGTAGGTATTTTCCTGTTTACGTACGACAGTATATAGGGAGACTCGTCGTCGTTTATTTCTTTTTTCCTCCGGCGACACCTGTGGCAAGAAAAAGATACGCCTGCCAGGTATATATACATATACAATAGCCCTCACGGAAGGCACGTCCACTCCGCCCTCTCTCGCTTCTTAGTCCGTCTTATAGCGGTCCGATCGCTTCTTGACTTTTTAACGCTGAAAACGAGCTGCCGCTCTGCTTGGATTGCCATGGAGTCGTGAATACAGCGATGTCGTTGCTTATCGCTTGTAAATCGTTCAACTACATCAGCGGAGAGAATAAAAAAAGCCTCGGGCAACTCGAGCGCGCAGTGTATCATCACAGAATACACATCGCATTCAGAGCGACTCATTCCGCACGGCCGAAGCTACGCCGAGAGTTGTAAAAATATCTCTATTTTTTAACTTTTCCAACCAAAAAAAAAAACACGGTCTTTCCCGACAGCAGTAACAGTATAGCGTATCCCGGGTAGTATATTACAGCGTGTGTACAAAAAACGAGTGGGCGAGGTGTGCGCACGCCCGGAGACGCGCCGGCGTCGTCGTATAATACTCTCCACAACACACAGCAGCGGCGGCGAATATTTCGGAGCGAAGCTGCTGGCAGGCCGTTGCACTTGTTACTTGGGGGCGAGGGAGAGCCAGCAGCAGCCGTCCCGATTAAATCAGCCGCGGCTGCTGCTGCTGCTGCTGGGCAGAGTCGAGAGAGAGAATGAATGCGACGAAGAGCGAGAGAGACAGACGTAGGCGGGGAGAGCAGCAGACGGAGCCAGACGTTGAGAAAAACACTTACACTCATGCGAGAGAGAGCACACACTGATATATGCTGGTATAGTGGTCGTATTAATATCGAGGATTCTCTGCTCACTGTATGATTATTATTATTATTATTTGTATCGATACACCACACACGGTAGCGCGCACTGCCGGCACAGGTGTATTTCACACACACGACGAGGATGCACTAGGTGTGCGCAGCTAGTATAGGAGATACACACACACTCGTCCACATCAGCGAGAAACTGCTGACCGACCGAGCGAGCGTTGGCTGCACCGCTCTCTGCAGACTCTCGTTACTACGGCTCGTTCTTTATACACACACACTACATCTCTCGCATCAGCAAGAGATATATATGTGGATATTCTCCGAACTTGTTGGCGGGCGCGTGTCCCTTCAAACTCGTATTATATGCACTGCACTAGCTGCAGAGACAGCTGCTGCGACGAGATGTGCCGATGTACAAGAACAACAATAATAAAAACAGCGGCGAGTATAATGGCAATAACAAACAATAACAACAGAGAGGGAGGAGAGAACGCGCGAGGGAGACACACGCAGGCGGTCGCGGCGAGGCACTACTACTACGGCACACACAGTGCCTAGACGGCGACGGCGGCCATGTGCGACGCTAGCGCCGAACCTCGGCTCGCGCGAGAAACCACCGGCCCTCTCTTTTTCTTCGACGACGACGCCGCCGCCGCTGCCGGTTATTCTCTGATGATGCTTTACGTATAGTATACGCGACGGCGCGGGGGAGAGACAGAGAGAGAGGATGAATGGAATACTGGTGGGGGGAATTATACATGACGAACCTGATGCGGTGAGTAATGAAGTTGGAGAGCAAGTGTGTTGCATACATACGTATGTGTGTGTGTGTGTGTGTGTGTGTGTGTGTGTACGATGAAACGCAATTCGAGGAGCTGTGGAGAGGGAAATTAAGTTTGTCCGAAGAAGAAGAATATAATATGCGCACGGCTGGTATGGAGTGAATGAACGCTCGAGAGATAGTGTGACACGCGCGAGGGTTGGAAAAGCGAGAGACAAAGGGCCGAGTGTATGGATCGACGGACAAGAATTCTGAAAAAAAGAGGACCGGGAAACAAAGCCAGCCAACGCTTTTCTTCCTCGAAAATTGTCTGATCGGCAGTGATTAACGCGGAAGAACGTTTTGAGTGAATATTATAACAGTGGCGCAATAAAAGCCCGCCTCTCCGAGAGTCGTAAAAGTATGATCCCACAGCGCCATGTATAAAGCCAGATCCGGAAAACTCGGAGTGAATATAATAGAGGCTTGAGGCTCGAGGCGGAGAGAGAGAGAAAAACAGGTAGAGAGTCAAGGCACAGGGAGATGGTAATGAGCGGACGGAAGGTGAAGTCTACCTGGAATTCCTCGCTTCTCTCTCTCTCTCTCCACACTGTATTATTTTCGAATCGATGTTTTCCAGCCGCTCGATTAGCTTTTTGCGAGGATCGTGCGGTCTGTCTGCGGCAAAAAGTATAGACGTCCGCGTCATGTAATGTATAGTCTATATAACACACGCGAGATTCGTGATGTACCTATATAGCTCTGCTCATCCTTCGAGCTGTGCTCGATTATATGATTGATTGGTTTTTATTTTCGAGCGAGTCGATACTAACAGGTAATTTTCCATCAGGATAAGAATAGAGAAGTGTATATAGCTCTCTAGTCTAATCATTCGTTTTGTACCTGATTAGGTAAGCTGCTGTGCTGTTCGCGGAATCAAAGCGCATTTCGAGTCGATTCTAAACGCTTCCGTATATGTACGCGGCGCGCATTATGCGCATATTGTCATTCGCGTCGTATGCATCGATGTTTACATGCTATTTTCATCTTCAATGACACAGCCTAATTTTGTCTGATCACGCCGGGCGAAACGTTTCGAAAGTACGTTATTCACCACTGCAGGCTAAAATAAGCGTAATTTCGCCGGATTTCGTCATATTAGGCGCGTAAACAAGCGGAAGCTGCTCTGATGCTTGTGAATTTACTCGAAACTCGTCGTAATAAAAGGCAACGTGACTTTGTCGTCTGATCGATATAACAGTTTTTTTTCTTTTCCAGACTCTACAGACGAGGCACACAAAGGAGGCATCCAGCCGCGTAAACTAATAATGCACGTTACAGAGTTTAGTGCTATATATCAGACTCGGAATGTCTAGACTTTGCTAATTTAAACCGACTACTCGCGGGAGAGCAGATCTTTCGTCGGAGGAGTAGTCTAGTCGTTGTCAAAACAAGCGGGATCCCCGAGATATGATGGTAATGCGCGGGGAAAGCTTTGTTTTTGCTGCGAGTTTGTTTTTCTCGTCCGCCGTCATATGAGTTGTGTAGTTGGTCTGAATTTCAGGATATTACAAAATTATTTTTCTGTTGCTGCGAAAGTTGGAGGATTAGACTATAATATAAGCATAATCTTGGGGACTTGTGTAGGCGGTCAAAACGGTAATTAGGCTTATAGTAGGCAGTGACTTGGCGCAAGAGTGGGGGCGGGAAGAACCCCTGCTGGGAGGATAATGTTAGACAAAGGTAATCCACTGGTATAGCCGGGGTATTAGAGACGATTCGAAAATAAAATCTTGACTATGGAGTCAAGCTGCTGGAGATATACATCGGAACAATTGATCTTCTGGAGCGCTGATTCAATTTTGTCGACTAACAAACGAACGTTTATAAAAAAATAAAAATTTATGCATGAGTCACTGGTATCGTATCCGCGTATGTAAACAACTGCGTTTTTTTCTACGTATACATTTTAAATATGGATCAGCATTTATTATGCACTTCTCACACTGCGAGTTTATCCAGTTGAATAAATTCGCGTTCTTATCGTTATATAACGCGCAATTCGCGTATAGTAACAAAGTGGGCAAGAAGAACTCGGCGCGTTTGTATATTTCGAGAAGAGCCGCGCAGTTACTAGGCAGAAAGGATTTGTAAATTTGAAAGGTAGCTCTATGTACATTTGTACATGCTATATAGAGGCTCTTTATAATAAACTGACCTGAATTTTCCGAGCTTCATAATTAAGCCCATTAAATGTGACTAATTACTCTGTAAATATGAACGCCGCTGTCCGAGATTTCCTCCATGTGTACGAAATCGTATGAAGCAATTATGAGTAGCGTGCGCTGATGCGACGCATATAGCCTTCGTATAAACGAGATGATATTATTGTAAAAGTTTGTTTCTTTATCGGAAAAATGATTTACCAGCATTAATTATGGCTGAATGAGATGTCTCTCAAACGAGCACTTCAATTCCACGAGGATAATTACGATGAGCGAAAATAAAGCTGTTACCAACGCGCGGCACTTGGGAGTCGGTAAAACAGAGACCTGACATTCCTTTCATCTCTCCGAGAGAAATACCCTCGAGAGAATAATGCGCTACACTGCGTACATGTGAATCTCTGAATATGTTATATAAGCAATGAGAAGAGAGTTACGAGTACTGCTTCCATAATTTAGCATTACTCTATTTAATTATGTTTTATCTGGCAACGTGCGCTTTATCGCATTTATTTATTGAAATAGATTATTTATACTAAATTAAATAAATTAAATAAAGAAAATTTGGCGGCATGACAATTCTTAATGTGTCATTACCATTGCTCCAATAAACATCCACAACGTTCGTGAAACGAATACGAAAAATAAATTTATTTATCAACAATAATGTATTATTACATGCATTTTATAAAATCATTAAACCATTCTTTAATGTATTGTAGTTAAAAAAAAGTCAAACAACTCCAATATCCCGAAAGATCCGAAAATAGTAAAAAAAAAGAAGAATTGTCTGACAATTTTAGTACATGATGATTGCTAGATAACGCAATTCAATGTGGAGATTGTCATTTTATTCTCCCTCGCTCATCAACTGTCTCGTCCACTTTATGACGGAATCAAGACTTTATATCAGAGCAAGGGGTCGGTAGAGAGAAAATCGAAGGTAAACGCGTTGAAAGATGTTTAGCTTAGCAGCTCTACAAGACTGCGCTCACCCATCCACTTAGTACCCGCGGCAAAATTCGCTTAACTTTCACGAGCGCTTGGAATAGACAAGAACGCGTGAGCCAACGATGTCTCGGCGTTTTCACTTATCCAGTCGATTTTGATCGTAATCGACAAAATTCTTTTGCAGTCTTCTACTGTGACCGCGGTGTTTATTGTAAATTTGATATTGTTATTAATTTTTTAAATAAAATAATAATATTTTTTTAAATTAGTTAAAAATTCTCTTTCACCTTCCTATATAAAGTACGTTCAACCCAATTATCCAGTATACCGTCCAGTAACGCTCCGATAAAATTTCGTCACCGCTGCAGCGCGTCCAAATTGATCGCACGTCCGGAAACAAAGATTAGACATGATATTGCTCGCGTCATTATAATATACGAAAAACTATCTTGTTCCAGTCCATTAGTGAACCTAGCCGCACCGCGACACTAAACACTGGCCGATATTGAAGAAGATTGACTGTGTCTAGACTCCAAGGAAGGGTGATAAAGTTCGGGAAAAAAGCGCATCGGCAGCAGTAGCGTGCGACGTTTATTATATCGACGTGTATATAGTCCTTGCGCGTCGTAAAAACGCAGCTCCTACTCTTGCTTCATCAAAAAGCCATAATGATTTACGGTATAATTTCGAAGAAGTGCATCAGAAGCTTCGCGATGAAAATGGCTTTCGCAGTTTATTCATATGCGGGCTGTGTATTATACACATACACATACACGAGCTAATAGCGTGAGGGTATCGATTGGAAATGTAATTGAATCTCTTATATAGAGGAGACGATATATCGCCTGTTATACACGTTGGCAAAGATCAGAGATGTGTATATATGGTGTGTATAACGTAATTGTCACCAGCGATATCGAGTATCTGTCGACCCAGGGCGCGCCTTTGCTTGCTTTCCTTTGAATATTTGCACAGGGCAAAGTGCGTAATGAAAATTAAATAAATGTCGCTAAAATATAATGTTACAATAAAAGCTTTACGCGTCTACAAAAGCAATTAATTTCACAAGCATATATATAAATCATCAAACTTCTTCCTCAGAGATTCTCCCCTCATTATAAAGTAACGGCGACGTTAGCACATCAGGTTAAATACCGAGGTCCATATAGCTTTTACGCAAAGCTCCGTACGCGGAAGTTTGGAATACCTCGGGGACCAGGGGATATCTCGAAGGACCCGTGGCCTGTTATATACCATATCGCGCAGAGAAAATTCCCAACGTGACGGGCGACCGTCATACTGGATTCTTGAGACACGCTGGTCACGTGTGTATTTAAGGTGGCCCGGGTGAAGGCGCAATTCGTATAATAGAGAACTTCGAAACTGTCTTATTTTAATTATATATATCGATTGAAAATTTTCAAATATAACGTCGAAGTTCATGTTCAAGGGAATTTGACGCACGACTATGTGAACCTTTCTGAGAATTTTATAACTGCATTCTTCTTCGTCGTCGTGCACTGTATACGCTTTTGAAATTTCTCATTACAGGTGTATAAGAAGCGCTGATCTTTTGACATCTTTACATTGCCTTCTTCCTCGAAGTTTGCATTAAAAAAATAAAAACGAAGCACACGACGACAAACAGCAACATAGCCGTGGGCGTGTAGAGCCGAGCTCTCGTTGCTACAAAGAGAATTGAGTTTACCCTTTCCCGGACTATATCGCGCGTTAGACATATATAAAACAGTGCACGTGGACTGCGGAGTATATCAAAGTGTTGAAAAAACTGACCTACTATATCTGGGCCGACGGCGCTTTATGAAAACCCTGCCGTTAGACTCTTCTGCCGCGTATAGCAGAGCTGCACTTAGGAGCTTTAAAAGACTCGAATGCTGAGCTCGTGACTTTGAGCGTAAGCGTAAAACGTATGCGGTCAGCGTATGCGAGAGTTATGTATGTGTGCCGCGACGTTCTTTCGTGAGATCTATGGCTGAGAGTTGGATATATCGTGGTATATTGGGCTTTTATAGAGCTGCGCAGCCGAGAATCTTTGCGCTATTGCAGACAATGCCCCCGTGATAAATTTATGATTGGATATTTTCAAGTTTTTCATTTAAAGCTTGTTGCACCGCTAATCCCACATGGATGATCCATCAAATTCCAATCGAACACATATTAGTACAAATCAATCTCGACTTACGTGACAGAGAAGATGTAATAAAGCTCTGGTACTCACCTGTAACATAAAAAATCGCATAATTAATAACACGTAGATACAAAAAAGACTACTCTAATAAAGTTCGCTCGGAAATTAGTCCTCAAAAAATCTGAAAACGAGTTCATTCCCGCGACCGCAGTAGAGAATAAAGAAGCTTTAGCGCCCTCTTGGCAGAATTAAGGTTCGTGGCATTATGATAAATAAATCAGGAGCACCTTAAGCGTATGCACGCGCTGGCTCTCGCTAAGAAGATTATAATAAAGCTAAAAGCTCGCAATGACAATACAACGGACTCTCGACGTGGCGGTCTGGGCTAAGTGTGTATTCATCTCTCTCTCTCTCTCTCTCCCACTCTCCAGGGAAACAACGCGACAAACGTCGCGAGTAACGAGAGCCAAGCTGTAACGCGAAAAGAAATATTTATTCGCGACGGGCTTGTGTGTATATACACAATCGCTTTGTGAAAGAGAGAGAGAGAGAGAGAGAGAGAGAATCGGAATTATTGAAGTTCCACGGCTGCATTAACATGTCTGCAAGCTCGTCGAGAGATAAACCGAGCTTAACCCACTTTTACTGCAGTGAGCGCGAGCAACAACGAGAGCGTGGCTTGCCATTTCCAGTTATAAACATGCTGTGCGGCGCTCTCTCTCTCTCTCTCTCTCGATAACAATCGCGAGCAGCATTTTAGCTGCTGATGCGACGACACGGATGAGGAGACAAAGGAAGAATAGCTTTTGCCTGTGAGGCATCGACTGCTGTTGGAGGAGCTAATTTTTCTCGGTCTAAACTGATGAATCACAAACGACCCACATTCTCCACGTATAAATATAAAAAAACATTATACGCGAGCGATCCATTCATAAGACACGATCACTGAGCACTTTCCTCGAGGGCCGCCGTCGCGAGAGTCATCCTTTAACGTCGCAGATGCATTAATAGAAAGCGACGAAAAAGCTCGCACATCTGTGCACTCGGCCATCCGTGTAGTTCAAGGTCGTCTCTATAGCGCTGCGGTCCAATATATATATATATATATACACGCAAGAAACTCTTACCGCACGAATCGTCGTCCCTCCTGAGTAATTTCTCTCTTTCTCCATTATTTTTCCTCTTTCTCATTGCCTACACTGTGTGTTTTATACAGGCGCAGTAGCGACGAGCGAATGTGCAGTCGTCTATTATTAGACACACGCGGGGAGAGAAGAGCGTGACGCGCAGCCCGTGTTTGAACTCACTGCTGCTGCTGCGCTACTGCGATGGTTAACAATGAGGAGAGGTACACGTACGTGTATATGTTTGCCGATCGAATATAATTTGTGATCAGCGATGGATTTGGACTTCTTTTTAACGCTGTATATACGTATATATAGTCGGTGTGTAATTCGAGGTGATCGATCGGGATTGCGGTCGTGAGGGGAAAACCGAACGACGCTGGAAATTGAAAATCGATAAAAATGCAGGCGATATGGCTACAGTGCTGCAGATTATGCGCGGTGTTTGCGGCACACACGTGGCCGCTTATTCTACATATGGACTCTTCGTTTATTCCCATTTTTATTTCATTTTTTTTTAACTCTAACATACGGTACAACGAATTTCTTGGGAGCTTCGAAAGAGAATTGTAGGCACCGCCGGATAGTTAAGGGAATTGATTTTTCAAGAGAAATCGAATACCAATCACGAGCTATGCTGTATACGGAGAATTAGGTCAGTTGAAAACCAAATGCCGGCGGTCGCATATAGTTTATAATAACTCGCTCTATCGGAAATTATTTAGCGATTCCGCAAAGAGAGAGAGAGAGAGACAGAGAAGCTGCATCCGCTGGAAAAAGAGGCACAAAGCTTTTTATACAAGACTGCAAAAATAACTCGTATCGCAGCTTCCTATATGGAAAAATATTCGTTCCGCGCTCGCGCGCGCGCGCGCACACAAGGTTATATCTTCTATGCGCATTATTTGCGTATTATTCGCGTGTATGTGTGCTCTCCGCGAATAAATACGTGTAAAAATACGAGAGGAAGAGCCTCGATCGATACAAACGTTGCACCCCTGCTGCTCGGCGAGTAATTTTTCTCGCGTGTCGTATATAATATTCACCGCGCGACATCAAAGTATTATTACAACATTTGCATCTTATTAACGAGCGCATCTGCAAGCACGCGTCTCGAATTTTTCCTCTGCCGCTCGTTTTCCGAGCTCGTTAACCTCCGCTATATCATCTGCTGGCGTATTTACCAAGCCTCATTGCTCGAGACGAGGAAAAGCTGAATTTAGAGTCGGGCAATACACATCATAAGCGACCGGCCAAGCGGAAGCGACGACGTTGGTCGGAGAGAAGACACGGCAGCTATGCTGCTACTGCTCGTATTATACGTGTACTACACGTTTCGCGAAATCAATGGACTGCGAGGGATACGACGAGAATATTACGAAGACGGGAGTTTGCATTTCGCAATGTCATATTTGCTCCGGGGATATGGAGCAGAGTTTTTAATATTGCGTCTGATGGAAGATTATGAATGCTGATCCTAATCTTATTGCTGTTTGTGTGGAGACATTATTTTTATCAGGAGAATTTGGCTTAATGAGCGTCTACATTGTATTTGAGGTTTATATCAAGGCGTTCCTCTTTGAACGTCAAATTACGCAAGGCTCTTAATACACGTAGAAAACCTAATCCATTCCGCAACCTTGCAAGCTCAGATCCACTCCTCACGTCGCGATCGTAAAGATTTTTCAGCCTCGAGGGTGTGTCCAGAAAAGCTTCATAAATCTAACATGCAAAGAGCTCCACGCGACACTTTTTCTTCGCGATAGTGTTATAGGTGCGCTGCAGTATATATGTATATGTAGAGCCGGCCTCAGCTTTAATCACAATTAGCTCGAACAGGACCACTCCCGGCTGACCTTATACTATACCTACCCGATAGGCATATATATGATACTCACGAGGCTCTCTCATAGTTATGTACGCCGCTTCGAACATCATTGCTCCCTCGGGCGTATTTTACGACCTTAACAAGCTTTTTACGAGATAAGTGCGCTGAAACTGAAAAGCGCTCTCGCGCTTGTTCGACCGTTAATTGATGCTGAAGAGAGAAAGAGTTTGACCTTGCGGTCTTACGTCTCTCTCTCTCTCTATGAGTATTGATTCTGCGGTGTATTAAAAGCTTTTCCATTCTACTCCCCGCGAGAAGCTTTTCTTTCCCTCTCCTGCACGAAAATAGAGAAGAGCGGTTTATCAAAATCGAAATAGCTTCCAGTCACTCGCGAGTGCATATAAAACTCCTCTTCGGATACGGTTCGCAGAAGGGCCGGTAATTTTTCATTCGACCCCGGCCGGCTGCGGTTCACCGAGATTCAATTGAATCCAGCCGCGGAGTGGGCTAGAGAGTTCGTTAATTGATTGTCCGGGCCGCGGATCGGTGTGCCGTTAAAGAGACCGCGGCCGAATCCTCGGCATTTGTCAAGTCTTAGGCTCGACCATTACACACACCAGCGTCGAGTATGAATACATATGTCGTGTCGTTTTTTGACCCAAAAGGTAGTTCGGTACTTTATTCTCGTATATCTATAACCGTTTCGGAGAACGTCGTTACGAATCGTGCGCGCGTAAAGGAGAAAAGCTCGCAGTGCACCATAAGAGCTTGCAATAAGAAAGGTGAAGATCTGAGCGAGCTCTGCAGTGCACGTATAGAGCTTTGGAGGAGAGAAGAATAGGGGCTATGTAGGAGAAGGCGCACAGTGCTCGAATTGTATCTTTGAAGGAGCTGCAGGGCACTTGTGTGGTAGAATGGCTTCGCGAATGTATATAGGCAATGAAAGTGAAATTCAGAGAGGTTGATCGATAGTCCGTTTATCTCGGATGTTTGTGTGCATAAACACGATTTTAATATAAATCCAGTCGAATAACGCATAAATCAGACTGTCTTACTTAAAAAAGAAAAGAAACGATCTTCATGAGTATTAAAGCCATCCACGAAGTACAACCCTCATCTCAGCTCGAATCTCGGCGACGCCTTTGCCTCTGTTATATATATATACGTTAATGAGAAACGCGAGGCGAGAAAATCGAAGTCTCTCGCCTGGAGGGTTGAGGCTCCGAGGAGCTGTACTACTACTATAGGCCTCGGACCTCGAGTTCAAGTACCTCGTCGTTCGCTGACGCGACTCTCTCGGTTCATTGTTATGTAACCGACGTCGTCGTCTCCCTTCCCTTTGCGAAATCGCTACGTGGCACAAAGCCTAGTCACCGGCTTTCATCGTTTATACACAAGCTACGTTGTCGTCGTCCTTATGATACACGTACACCATCGTCTAGGCGCCGCCGGCTGACTCTTATATAGACGCCGTGTCTCATAGTCTTCTTAGCGCGAAATAAGGCGGTTCGCTGCATTATGCATCAAGCGCGGCGTCGCCATAGTTTTCTTCGAACGCGACGATCGTCTTATAATATACGAGCATCGTAGCACTAAGTATAGCTTGAGGGTAATTTGACGTAATAATTATTAATTTACATGGTCTCAAAATAGGTGCAGGCGATAACATCTATTGGCCGTTAATTTCATTACAATTTCTAAGCGCGGTTAGACTAGGATCAAAGGATTCTGTTCCTTTGCAAGCTCACAGCTTTGAGCCTGCTATTGCTATCATAAAGGAGAAATAAGCTACGCATGCACTCAACGCATGGCTAATGCTTACACGCGAAATCTATATGCATAGCGCATGTTGCGGTCATCATATCGACTAATTAATTTTCGCGCGCTAATCACTCGTTCGTTATAAACCGGAGCTTTGACCGCAGTGAGCTTTATTGCAACAAATTGACGCTAACACAGCTGACCTGTAAATCTAATTAAATCGATATCCGAAAGATCTCAAATACACGCTGCGATGGAGAACACCAGCAAAATATGACTTCGTGTTCGTCTTGTAGTCTCTAAAATTACACGCTGTAAAGAGGCGACAGCAGCGCAGAGGCGTTAAAATGAGAGTCGATAAACCAATTAGCGCGCGCGGCTAATGTTTGCCTCCTTTTTTTTGCCCTCGGCAAATAATACCTGGACTCAAATCCAGGTCGAATGTCAAGGAAAGGTATACACTCTCGATATTCGCTCGCATCGATTTACCTGACGCGCAAACACACAAACGCGCGGCTTTCGAAAATCCACGCGCACAGTGTGTCTACGACGTAATTAGGACAATGTAATGAGCAAAGCTGATGAATTACGAGTGAAATGAAAAATTTACGAGTGACACGCGGAGTGAGAGAGAGAGAGTTAATTAAAACGACAAATGATGTGCCATGAGTTTTTAGTTTCGAGAGTCACGACTCCAAAAAGAATCTCCAAGGGACGTGTGTGTATGCGGGGGTGCTTTTGCTTGGTATTACTCACCATCCTTGAAAGGACCGAAACGCAAAAGGCTGTTCATGCTTATTGCGAGGAAGAAAATTCCGGGGGACCAAGTTGGAGCAGTGTACGAGATCACGTCCTACTCGGCTGCAGTTCGTTCCTGTTTGTCTTCAAAGGAGACGACGGTTTCAGTCTAGCCATGATGACTGAAGCAGCAGTCTGCCACTCGAGAATCGACGGCACAGTGAGTGAAAAGTTTTTTATCCTTTGCCTAGAGCATCTAAAACGCGATTTTAAAAGATTTCATTCCGGTGTGCTGCTCCTTTGTGTCACTTAAAACTCAAGATACGAGATACAGTTGTTAAATTCGCGGATCACAAAGACAAGATCAATCTCAATCAAAGTCTCTCATATATGAATCACACAAGGTCAAGTGCAAAGAGTACACCAAACTAGTCCACCAGCTTATAAGACACCCTAGCAGTTGGTCTTGGAACAAGCCGCGTGTGTCACGCGATGATGCAAAGCAGCAGAGCCCAAGAGTGTGTCAGCAGCAGCAACAGCAAAGTGGATGACACGAGACTTGATTGCGTGCATGCAGTGCTGCAAGCCCCGCGTCGTCGACTGAACTGAACCGAGGCGTCGTCGTCGTTGCTGCAGCAGCAGCTGCATGAACGTGTTGACACGAGCCGCGTCTCGATGTACTCTGACTTGCTGAGGCTTCATCGGCTGGCTGCATCGCACCAACACCAGCGCGCGAAACCCTTCGTCCGACGAGAACAGCGTCGACGGTTATAGACTGTATCTCACTCTCTCTCTCTCGCGCGCGTGTGCCACCACAGAGTCTTTCTCGCAGCAGCAGCAGCAGGAGGAGAGTAGGTCTCTCTGTGACCGCTCGACCGGAAAGGATTGGACGAGGCGTCGGCTCTGCTGCTGCTGTATACCTCGAATTAGCGTACACAGCTAGTGCTATGGGATGAGAGCAGCAGTGCGAGAGAGTATTGTGCACGCCTACCTGGAAAAAAGGTGTGGCTATGAGCTTTATACACACGGAGAGACTATGCGCGTCGAGACAGAGGATGGTTTTATAATGATTGCATGTAGTGGAATTTGGTTTTTAATAGAATCGACGCTCAGGGGATTGATTAGCAATCGGTCACGTTTCCAACCGGTTTCGTGAGGAACGTGATCGACCGGCTTACGTAATAGGATGAGCTTGATGAATTGAGCGGTATAGTTTAAATCTATAAATCGTGTAAACGTGTATTATGTATTGTTTTGCCTGAGCCTGTTTGAGGAAACGCATCGGTAGATTTATCCAATAGTCGCTATTTGCGAAAGATAATACTAGAGCCGATGACAGCAGTTTATACGTGAGATCGTCTGGTATAAGAAAAGTTGATTTTGAAACTTCGACTCGTAGTATATGCTTTTATCCGTGCGAGTGGATGGGAAATCTGTTTTGATGGAGAAAAGCGCTCTGCAAGTTTCGCGTTTCATTTTTAGTTTTTGTAGCGGGAACGGGCTTTTTCGAACGAGTTCTTTAGGGAGCTTTTAAGCTCTAAAAAGGAGTTCCGCAAATACTCGGCTTTGATGTAATCTCCGAAGATTTCGTTTTTAGTGAGATGCACGTTCAGCTTTGCGGATTTGATATAGTTTTGGTTTTTCTATAAAAGGAAAACAGTGGAACAATAGTGTTTTACAGCACTATTATACATTTTCCAAATAAATTTATTTTGAAGGGCTAACGCATGACACATTTCAATCAAATAAATATCCATTTCAACCCGCACAAAGTCGATCTCGCTATCGATTCCAGTTGCAATAAAACTAATTTGGGAACGCGCCTACTCTCGGGTCGCAAACAACCCGAGAAGAGAAAATCCGGAGCCCGGCTAAAAATATGCAAACTTTAATAATACGGGGGGAGAGTGAGAGAGAGAGAAAGTAGCGGATGCGCGAAGCCAAAGCCCGCGTTCGTCTACTCGAAATAAGACTCAAGGAAAGAAGCGAAAGGGAGGCGCCGCGAGGCAATTCCTTTCGGTCTGGTGAAGTCAACGTCCGGAAATAGGCTTCTCCTTTGGAGCGAGGGAGCGAAGGGACTCTTATCGGAATTTCCTGAGGGCCCAACCCTCCGATAAAGCCACTCGCGCAAAGTGAATCTCCGCGCTCGCGCGCACCTATATATGTATACCTATAGACTCTCGCACGAGTCTGCGGAAAGTCGACGAGCGAGATCCTCAAGGTAAATACGGAAATAAAGACACCATGGATGTACTGGGCTTTAGGGGGACGTGTCCGACCCTATCGGGTAATGTAAGATTAACGAACTGCTTATAGCTATATATACACTATATACTTTCTTGACGTGTTTGCTAAGCTGTTTTACAGCTTCGCGATTGTTTGTTTCGGCTATTATAAGGTCACTGCTTCAATTTTAATCGAGTCGCACCGCTGTGATTAAATTATAATTGCCCTCGCAGCTGTTGTTGTAAAATAGGGTAGCACGCGTTGCTCTATCAATTAAGCTATGCACGCTACTGGTGTAATATATATATATAACGATTTCTAATGCTCCGTGCAGACTCCATATATATGCACCGGCTCTTGAATATATTAGCTCCCTAATTACTACCATTTGCCGGCTGATGTGATATGCGTATATATGTATACGTATATATGTAACCGCAACTGTATTAATCGATTACATAGCGCGTTATAATGTAATTTGGCTAAATTAGATTAAATTGAAATCACCTTCTAAAATGAAGGTTGAGTTGAGGTATAACCCCTTATATTCCTGGGGGGCGCGGTATTGCCTAATAAAAATTACCGTAAAATTCACGATAATCGCAGCCCATTCTGGAAAACAGTAAAACTTTACGATAACTGCCTCTAATTTTGTCGCAATTCCGACGAAACGTTAGATTCAATAAATAAAACAAAACCTTCCGCAAAAACGACGTTGAAAAAGAGAAAACCAGTCACTCATCCTCGCATGAATGTTCAAGTCGTGTCATCTCTTATATTGTCGGTATCACTGGCTCCTCTCTCTCACGTAACACCATATCGCGGTGCAGTTTTACGAGGCGAACGCAGTTCAATCTAACCGAGCGTATGAGCACAGTGGCGCCGGCTGCTTTTGATGCCGATGCCGTCGTCGTCGTCGAGTGCAGACCGGCCTTAAGAGGCTGAAATTGCACCTTAAGACTCACTGCGCGTATTATAGTATAGGGGGATCGAACGAGGAAAAGGGAGACAACAATGCCTCCGCCGTCACAGAGCCTCTCTGATGTGCAGAAGAAGAAGAAGAAGTACGGCCTCTGTGTATCGATTTAAGCCGCGCAATTTTTCGATGCTGAGCCCCGATACGCGACTTGACTTTTTCCTGGCCGATCGATTCTTGAGTAATAGGGGCGTTTTCGAGATAACATGTGCAGTCGTTGTGGACGTATATAAATGTTTCGTCGCGCGATACGCTGCAAGCTTTTGAAATAGTGAATTATTCGGCTCGTGTATAACACTCGATTTGAGCGAAGCTTTTTACCTAAGGTCATCGTGACAATAATAATAACTTGGTTGCACTGAAACAAAGTTTTTACGGTTATCGCTTCTCAAGCGTCGCGCTGCACGCGTTCGCTTATAACTGCGCAACAAACACACACATGGTCTGATAAATAGTTATGGTTCGTTTCTTCATCGACAACTGTAACTAAGTTTACACGAAAGGACAAACTCCGACCCTTTATTAAAGGGAAATCGTCTGATTTATTCTCGTTAGCGCTGTTAGGGCAAATCGTATTATTTGTGTCCCTTATCGAATTATGGTTGCGGAATGATTGAGCGATGGCACAACAAGTGCAAATTCGATAAAGTTCCGCAGATAAATTGTCTCGTTATTTAATCAACGTATTTTATTCGAAAACTGAAATTGTTGTTATTTTTCTGGACGATTTATTGCGCGAATTTGTTGAAAATTTTTGTATTCGTTGCTACGTGGCTCGGGATCTCATATATAAATAGCGCGTTTTATAAATATTTCAACTATATAATAAAATTAAAAGAAAGTTGGCATGTAAAAGCTGAACTAATATTATAAGTAAAATTGATTTTTCTTTATAAAATGCTGACCTCGCTAGAACAGCATTTTATTATTTATAGTACATGTCTTTCATTAGATATAAATAACGAAACTCAATCAATTTCCATAAAAACGATATCTTACGTGAAATACATATACGTCACGCATCAACGGCGTAATACAGAATAATATTCCACCAAAAACATGTTGTGCCGTCCTCGGAATGTCGTTAATTACATGTTATGCAGACAGATAGCCAAATAAGATTTTATGAATCACGGATACACACTTCGGAACTCCTCTCCGTCAATATTAGACTCCAGACGCCGGCAATCGATGGAAGATTTCGCGACATTCTTGCCGTAAGAATGCGCCTTCAAGTGCATTCCATTCGAAGTTTGCGCCAATAGTCGAAATTCTCCTCCCGATCTCCTGCCTCCATTACGCGCGCAATTAGCGTTCGCCAGCTGCGCTTCGAATAATTAGAGCCTCGATCGTTCTGTTGACCCGCGGTGTGCTTTGCGCGACTTTTAAAGCGACGTATGTGTGCGTGTGTGTTATGCGTGCACGTATATATAAGGGATCGAAGACCAGCTGGAATTCAGTTGATTGAAGCGTTGAACACGCAGTAACGTGTCGTCAATAAGTTAATTTTGCTCAGCGAGCGAGGAATTCGTGAAAAATGATGGAGGCGAAAAGTTTGTCGCTTTTAGGTGGGCTAATCATTGTTTGTTTGACGATCAATCTGGTGATTGCAGCACCGCTCGAAGGTAAAGCTTTTGATAGAAGAATTCGCGAGCTTTGGAAATAAATGGGATATTTTTAAAATTTCAACACTCAATAACGTAATGAAATACTCAAAGGCATGATAAAGCAATTTGTTTTAGATTGAAAATATTGATTTTCTTGTTATATAGCGTATCAGTGTAAATTTTTTAATAAAAAAAGACGTACTGGCTGCTGATGAACAGCTCGCATTGCAAATTTGTATCGATTCATTAAATTTATCCTGATAAAGTTTGTTCGGAACTTCTATCCTGATGAAATCTAAAAAAAATTACATATCTCTTCATCGGAGGATCGCAATCTAGCGAGTATTATTCTTGGTAAATTTCATCCATTATGAATCCTAACTTTTTTTGCTTTCACAGATGATCAGGACATTATAACGAACAGCGAGACTAGAAATTATGGATTTCCCTTCTACTGGTTCGTCAGACCAGTTTACGAGGACGAGGATGAAGATAATGGTTACAGAGCGCCATCTGTTAACTCGAATAGAAAAACCCCAGCCAACTCGTTTGTTGAAGTCGGGTAATGAAATGCAATTGATTTACCTATTCTTTTATTAGTCAATTATAAACTGTTGATAAACAATAGTTCTCTTTACTTTCAGATCTGGTTGGGGTCGTTGAGTTTACTCAAATTTGATGAATCGCGATAAAATCACCATGTACATAAGTTGTGATTATAGCAGAATAACATTTTTTTTGTCAATGTATATACATTTAAAATACAATAACACAATTAAATTGTGATTCACACGACCAAGATTAATTAGCACTAGCATTACTCATTTATCTATTTTGCTCAAGTTATCACCTTTAAAGCATATTAACAGAGTAACCTGCTCTAAATATCGCATATATCAAACTGCTAACTTTTATTTTAAATATTGGATTGAAGACGTTGAAATCAAGGGGATATAAGGAGCTTTACTCCGTCTTATAGTGAACAGTTGGGCAGAGATTCGAACGAGTTTCAGACGTTTGTAGGAAAATGACTATTCATCGCCATTTAATAAATTGTTTACTTTTTGCACGCTTTATTATAGCTGTCGATTCTGTACCTATCGATTATATTGGTGAGCGCAGTTGAAGTTTAATTATTACACTAACTATATTATCAATGTTATTGTAAATATTACTAAAATGGTTACATGTATTTTTTTCTTTTTTATTTTGGTAGGGGACGATCAAGAACCTTGGAAGAATATGTTTGTACGCCAATTTTTCGTTCCATTTTATATGGTCCCTGAAGAAAATGAGCCACTTCATCAAAATGATTATTACAATCAGGCTGATACTCTAAGCGAACAACACGGAATATCGATCTTGGAGAACCCTGAGGTGGAATCATCATCAAGAGACGAAAACGGTATATCGGATTTTGGAGCTAGCTATGGATTTTATCCCGTTGGATTAGCAATTTTTCCGAATGGTGTACGAAGCAATTTAGAAAATGTAGACAACACTGACATTGAAAATAATGTACCAATTAGTACTACTGAGAATGTATAAATACTTGTTAATACTTGCTATTATTCGAGTTTAACTTTTATAAAATAAATAACTTAAACAATTTCTCCTTGAATAAATTTTATTTGCCTTTATCAATCACTTTCTATCCTGAACAATCAATTAATACAATTAAAAGATAAAATTCAAAAAACTAATAATTGGAATGTTGAGTATAGAAGCTTGCAGTGATTTATGCGCTACTTTACATACGATCCATTGAAAATCAATGAGAATTCAGCAATTTAACTCCCCGAAGTATGCAGCGGAACTTTAAGTTCCTAAATATTCGGGACGTTGAAGCTCGAAAGCTAAATAATGAAAGTCCAGAAAATTCATCGACCCTGCGCGGAAATCGACTAATTAAAGCTGCTGCACTCTTTGTAATCGCTAAGCGAGGAAAGGCAAAACTGCTTTGTTTAAAAGCGAGAAGGTCACAATTAATTGCGCGAAGTACAAAAGGATTTTCCATCCACTAATCCAACCTAATTTTCTGGAAAGTAGTCTCGAGTGTTCTTTCTTAATCTGCCATAAATATAATTTTAAAAAAACTTAATATTCTCTGTGTTGTTATCAAATAAAAAAATATTAAAATCCTAGCTCGTTGTCGAAATGGTGGCAGTGCACATCTACGTATTCGTATCCGCCCTACTCGCATGACACGTCGTTGACGTACTTGTCATCGCTTCAGGAACGTATAAAAGCGAGGAGCGATTACGAATGTAACGCGCAAGCGCGACTTGTGTTCTATACACTTCCTGCCAATGCAGTACTAACGCACACGACGTACGAACTGCCTTAAATGGGATCTCGTGAATCTTTGAACGACAGCGGCACTTGCCCTCGGGATGTACTTTCTTTAAAGTACTTACAGAACGAAATTGCTCATTTAAAGACGTTCAGCAGTAAAATAGTTTTTATTTTTATCCTTTACTTTATCACCCTGACATTGTCAATTATTCCTAAAAAACATGTTAATTATTAAATAATTTAATGTAAGATGACTGATACACAATCAGATATATTTGTTTGCAATGATAATCCTACAAGTTGCATATAAAGAGTCGAGTTCAATGATTCAAAGCTTCCTTGAAAAAAAAATAATTTAAATAAAACTCATCTTTTGAGCTGGTTTGTAGTACGAGAGTCAGCCGGAGGCTGATTGCCGACGCTTCTGAATGCGGAGACGGTCGTCGCAGTGTCTACGAGAGAGAAAACGGGGTTGCAACCCCGCTTTTCTTTTCAGCTCGCCGTCGTCTTGTGTTCGAGCCAAGGTCGAGAGCAGAGACGGGTTTTCATCATCGCGAGCCCAAAAGGAGAAAATACATCCGAGCGCATTTTCTTAGACGCATGTATGACACTCGAACATATATGTGTATATGATATAGACATATACGCTGCAGTCGAGAGATGCTCTGCATGATGGTTATTCACTTCTTGAGAAATAAATAGGTTTTTATCCGGGAGATTTCCAGCGGAATCGTTTGCTAAAAGAGCACTTTTTGAGCGAAGTATCTATTGAAGTTTCATCGTTCACACAAGTATATAAATGCATAAAAAATTCTGCTTTTTCAAGTGTACTTTTTATCGCAACTGCGTCTTAAAATACTATCCTATATATAGAATATTCCTGGCGGACGCAGTGAATCATGCCTTTAAAACTTTAATTTACATCGTTAATAAACATGCAAACAAGTTAATCTAGGAACAAACTCGCAATATTAATTCGCGACGAGTATTCATGCCTTCAACGCGCAGCAATTTATTCGGCAAACTAAAGTTGCGTTCAAATTGGTCCCATATGCACGTCCGCGTCGTATAGCAGCATCAACAACTCAGCGGATGTGCTTAATTTTGAAATTTGAGTCGACTCGACTCGACAAAAGCTCTCGCGAGCAATTAATCGCAAAAGGAGATGCCATCAATATGCTCCGTACGTTGCACACACATTTGGGAAGTACAATTGCTTTTAAGTGAGAATGCACTCGGCGAAGAGTTTAATTCCTCGAGCTGTGGAAACTTAATGCCGCTTTTCTTCCCCCACCTACGCGCGAGCGCGCGCTCGGCTGCTTCTGCCGCTGAGACTGCTGGAAAGTCGTAACCTATAGTTAGATATATATTTATCTCAAGTCGGTAAAGGAGAATTTTAATTAAAGTTTACTTCTCCGCTTATTCCAAATGGTTTTTAAGGTACTAGTTGTACCCACAATTTACTTATATATTTTTAGAGTGATTTTGAATATCTATTTTTATTTAAAAAAAAGTTACTTTTTTTACTTCAAAACGATCGGTTCTTTCGAATGTCGTAGGTAGACTCCAAACGTTTGCTGAGCTTGATAAAAATAAAGTCCCACAGCGCACAAGAGGTATACCTAACCTTTCCGCTAGCCAATTATTACAGCTGGCGAGACTAAATATAGAACGTAACTCGTGCGCAGAGGCTTGTGGGGGCACTGATTGAAAGGAAGAGAACGAGTCGTGTTTGAGGTCCAGCTGCGTGTAGAACTCAAGTGGAATCAGTGTTAGAGATAGCAGTGTCTGGGCTACTTGCACGGATCTAAAAGTTCCGTAACTTATATTTATTGAATTGTTAAAGAACAGTAAATTGCAGTGTAGAATGAAAGATTTTACGTCCAAAGCGAAAACGAAAAGTAAATTTAAAGTACTTAAAATTTTGTAGATTTTAAATATAAACAGTGTGTGAATCGATTGAATGTTTTGTTTTCAATGCCGTATCAGCACACGTTACGTGGATAAGATACGAGCTTATCGATAGTTTACGTTATCTGTGGAACAGAATTTTATTGGTATTAGACGAATGACAGCAACTATGGCTGATGTCAGTCGGTTGGAAACTTTCATAGTGTCAGGGCTCAAAACTGTTGAGTTAAAAATGGTTTTTATAAACAGTATCCGATGCAGTGGAATACCCCGAAGAATAAAAAAACATTGGCTAAGGATTTTGATATTACTCTGTAGTAGTATCTTCGTCGTTCTTTTACTACTAAAATGGAAGGTACGTAAGTACAAAAGTTGAATTTCCAATAATTAAAATCTACACTTTCATTGACATTTCTCACGCTACAGTACGACCTAGAGTTACTACAATTACACGACAAGAGGAAAGTACAAATGAAGAAAGTTCAGAGTATGGCTGAACTATCAAGCACAACATCAAAATTGCACGACACGTGGAGAACGTCGGAAAATGTAAATACAGCGATATTCTCAGCTTATCTGGATTCCCGACCCGAAGTAGTGCTCGAGGAAGTGCCCAATGCCAGCAAAGAAAATATATGGGCGTTGGTAAATTTTTAAAAGTCCAATTTCAACTAACCCCAGAAGCGAATTTTAACGAATCGTTAACATTTCAGATCAGAATCATTGCGATTTTGGACGTCAATTCCGAGAGTTCCCCATTGACCTGCTACTACAAATTTCCCAAGGACTCGCAGCTTGCCAAGTCGCAAAAAGTTTACATGGAGTCTCCGGCAGTCGGCGTAAGAATCATAGCCAAGACGGAAAATTTCGGGATGCAGTACTCGGCTGCCTTTGTACTCTGCGGACTGGTAACAAGAGAAGACGGGAGATTACCACTGCAAATCGCATTTTCGACCAGAAGTGGACAAACTTTCGAAGATGTAGGCAAACAGAGTTTCGTCGACGTGCATTACACGAGGAGAATCGATAGTCGGGATCAGGATCGATTCATGGCGGTCTGCGTACCGAGTCTGCATCACGGCTACGACAAGTACGCGAATCTGATTGAGTTTGTCGAGTTCTATCGGATGATGGGAGTGGAGCACTTCACCTTCTACAACACTTCTGTGACAGAGGAGGTCAGTCGTGTTTTGGCGCATTACGAGAGCGAAGGTCTCGCTACGGTCCTGCAGTGGCAACTTCCATCGCGTTATGTATACGAGAGAAATTTAAGGTTATACAGTTATGTGATTCTATTAAATTTTAGGGTACGAAGCATCGTCTTCGTTGTGGTTGTTGTTAAAACTTTTGAATTCGACTTGTAGGTACAATGGGATATTTGCAGCGATGAACGATTGCTTGTATAGAAATACGATGATAGGAGGGTATAGGTACATCGTCAATGTTGATCTAGACGAATTCATAGTACCGAGGAAGCATACAAACTTTCACGAAATGATGAATTTTCTGGATCCACCATTGGAAGACGTCGAGTACGCAAGCTTCGTGCTGCAAAACATGTTTTTTTATCTGATGCACGAAGACAGTCCAGTGCCTCAAAACCCTTCAGGTAAAATACGCAACAACTTTTCTATTGATTTTGAAGGTATTCCTTGGTCTTGACTAATAATTGCTGTTCACTTGCAGATATACCAAAATTGTGGCTGCACACCAAAACTACGCGGTTGAAGCGAATCAATCCGGCGTTTGACCGAAGCAAGTACATTGCCAGGGGACAAGAAACCGTTGAGATGGGAAATCATCGAGTTTGGAAAACTACAAAGTACTCATTAGTACTGCGGACGAGTAAATATATATTTTTTCTTAAAAGGTGAATAAATTGATGTACCCAAGTCGATAACATGCGATCTTCTGTTCAGGTTACGGAGAAAAGCTAGTCGATCCAGAAATCGTGGCGTCCCAGCATTATCGATTTTGTGAGGTGAACGAATTAGTATGCTGGCTGAGGGACACCGTCATTGACAACACTGCCCATAGGTATACCAGCGAACTGGGAACCAGAGTATCAGCTGTGCTTAAAACGATGATTACCAAAAAGTACTCCCTAACTAACTAACTATAACTACTATTTTTGTAAGTCTTGGACGTATACTTTTGTAATAAAACGTCGGTGAAAACCCAAAGTCAAATCTAACTTCAATCAGGAAATCCTCAGATGGTTAAGGGTTCAAGGTTAGCCACAACGAACGCACATGCAGCTTGTGCAGTCATCCTTCATAAAACGTTAATCCAAACAAAAGCCAACGCTGCTGAACTCGGCAGTTTGCCGCTGCATCTCCTCCACATACGACGCGCAATTAGCCCCAGCCGCACTGACTGCACGCGCCCTCGAGTTAACCCACATTCCGATATACTGCGTAAGAATGTTCCCGGGGCAGAGATTATCATCGCATAAAGGGGCGCACAGCGCTATACGCAAGCTTAAACGACCCTTAGCTCGACGGCGTACATGAACTACTTTCCGGGAGTAGCTGCTGCTGCTACTGCCTGGCGGTATGCCAGTACTCGTACGTCGACATGCAGCGCGTGCAAGGATGATCCTGTCAACCTTATCGCCCCCTCCGCGTATATGTCTTCTGCGCCAAGATCAAGGGGAATTTTTTGGCCGACGAGATAGACAGATATTTTTCCTCCTGAATCTTTATCGTGAAATAGTAGACGCGAGAATGACGTGGAAAAAGAAGGGTGTCGTACTCTCTCGTGTATATTCCGTATTAAAAAGGTCGCGTAAATCATTCGAAGCTAAAGTTCATGCTAATCTCGGCAAAGGAGACTGTACGATGAGTTTTACGCTTCTTGCCGCTATTCTCAACTCCTTTGAGCTTGCTCTTGCGTGAATGATATATCGCAGTGTCTTCTATGGTAATTGGGTATACGTAAATGAATTCATTTATTCAAAACGTGAAGAGAAATTGCAATTTCTTGATACATGCTGCGTTATATACCGAGAATGACCCGATTAGGAGGCGCGCGATCGTATATCGGGAAAAGTGTTTTGTCTGCTTCTATTGTGGCAAAAGTTTTCGGTTTATATCACGTGCCAGAACTCGCGGTTCTCTTATTGGAAATTTCGAGGGAGAGAGTCAAGGTTCATTACGACAAATAAACTTTACTCCCTCTCTCTCTCTCTCTCTCTCTTGCGGATCGAAGTTTCGTTTTGGCGAAATAAAATCAAGCTTCAGCTGCACCGCCGGCGGAAGTGGGTCAAGTTAAAAAGACACCGTGGACTCGGAATGACGAAATAAATTACTAATAACTCCGGTTCGACGAGTAAATACACGCGGGCGGTCAGAAATAAACAAAAAATAAAGAAAAAAATAAATCTTCACTTCCCAACGTAAAGCAATCCGCTCAAATACCCAAACTCAGTCATATCCCAATATTTATCCAGAGAGCTCATCTACAAAATCACGAGAAAACAGTAGACTCCATCTCGGAGCTTAATGAACAAACTGCACGACATCGTCGAGAGGATCCTCCCTCTCGACTTCCGCGAGAGTATAGCACATTTCTCAGCCGGCGGCAGCTTCCGGCTAAGGTCAAGTCGGCACGGCTGCGTTTGCTCAACCAATAATTTCGTATCAAAGTTCGCAAACTCGGGAGAGTATATGCGCACACGCGGCAGCCACCGACCACCACCGTAGCCCCCCCAAGCTGATTGGAGCTGTAAAGTACACGCGACGACGGCCGAGTGGAGTCTGCACTCGAGTTGCTGCACTGCAAGTCAAACGTGTACACTGCATGCATGTACTCTCTCTTTAGGCTCGATCGTTTCTCTGCAGTAGTTTTATATTTGATTTGAATTATTCATTCGTACGTGTATTTGACGATAACATTGTTAATGAAATTAGAATTTTAAAATGGCCTTGCATTTATTCCTGTTTAATAAACAGTTTTTCAATATGTAGGTATACATATCGCGTAAAAGCAGATATATTTTATTCATTTTCCGATCGCCACGAACAAATTGAAATGAGCCTGCGTGTGTACACCGGGTATTTTATTTGATATTTCAGAGAAATCGTGTAAACGAGCCTCGACAATGCATTTATTATCGAGCCTCACACAAAGGATCAACATTATTAATTAATTAGCGGTAAAATGCTTCGCGACAACAAAGCTGGTTTTAAAACCACCGGCACACACAAATCCCAACGCAATCGTTACGAAATTCACGTTCGCCGCTGAATTTTTTAAACCTTTTCTAGCGGCAACAAGTGTAAGAATAAAGTATTAGTTTCAAAATTCGAATATCGAATACACGAAAATCCTGCTCACAGAAAAATCCGGCGGTAATATATAATTACACCGGACGCGTCGACGGCACATCAAGTCACATGTATACAGTTCGGATTTGCATACACGGACGAACCTCGGCTCTGCTCTTCCACATAACATCGCGCTCCGAATTCCGATTGTTAGTGAAACCAGGCGGCAAATGGGTAATTAGGGCGTGCTTATATTAATCCCTAAAGCAATCATCCAAAACGTTTTAACGATCGCTGCTTTCGACCAAAGCGTTTGATTCTCCGCATTGAAAAACCAGCGCGGTATAAATCTCTGCCGCCGCCAAAGTGCATATTTTGATTTTTAATTACCGCACTAATTTACATAAAGACGAAAAATCGCATGCACATATCATTAATGTACATTTGTATACCTTGCGAGTAAATTGGAAATTCTCCATCGCTGTGGCTGTGCGTTAGCATTCCTGCGGAGTAGAACTGCCACAGGACTGATTTCCGTCTCTCCTCCGTCGTCGTCTGTTCTCACGAATGTTGGATCCGCGAACTCTGGCAAGCGACACTTACTGCTGCTGCTGTGCTATGCTATACACAGAGCGAGTTTCGCTCGATTAACCGAATCCTTTCTTTCTTTCTTTCTATCACACACTCGACTTTTCCGAGCTTATTTCGGCGACACGACTATGATTCATCGGAAACTTTCCGAGGAGACGCCGGTCATTAATTATTCGAGTGTTATAGCAGTCGATCCGTCACCGGAGTAGCAACATCCGCGCTGTTTTTCTTCTTTCGGTCTTTGCAACACTCTTTCATAAATCACTGCAGCCAGACGCGTTATTTTTAATCCGTCAGCTTTCTTTTTTCAACTCCATTAGTATTATTATATTACGGTTGATGCGCGCCTCCTTTTAGCGATGCGTTATTATATCCCCCTTTGTGTGCTAAAATGGAACTGTAAATCAATCGGCGTTGACGCTCTCGCTATTGTCGTTATTACTTTTTTTCATCATCAATAATTTTTTTTAGCTTTTCTTTTAACGAGTCGCCCCGCTTGTATGAACGTCCTGTGGATCGTTGCGTTGATTTATTTTATAACACGGCGATAACCGTGGGCATCATTCATTTGCGACGTAAGCTGTAATCTTATATAGCGAAGGATTTGACAGTTTTAGACGAGGAAAAAAAGTATACGAGCCAATGATTTAAGGAGCAAAGTGTTTTATACGGCGTTACTGCGCTTTTTACTGCGACACGGCGTTAAATGAATCCTTCGAGAAAGACGTACACGTTATATACTCGGCATTTTGTGTTTATTATTGTACTCAATCGACGGTGTCTATAAAACGACTCTTCGATAAACGTCAACGCCTATTAAAAGAATAAGCAGAGTCGAGTTTTTCAAAAGCAGTTCATTTCAATTTTCTCTGAAAATCTAGCTCTTATTTTGTTATACAGCCCTTTATTGAATTCCCCGTTGCACTGGCAGAAATAATACTATTATAGCCAACGCAATTATCATCTCCCGACGACTTTGGCTACTTAACGTCCGATGTATTTTACAAAGGCGTATATAGTTCAATTTCATTACATCCCTCGTATCAATAAGCCATCATCGCAAAAAAATAAAGCACAAATGAATTCCTTCATGAAAAAAAAGGGTAAACAAAACCCGGCAGCCCATGAATATTCCCGTCGATTGGCAAAAATTGCGCGCCGGAAAATACTCTCTCAGCGCGGCTTGAAAAAAAAAGTGCTTCAGAGGCGCTGATTCGCGTTGGGTCACCGATTGATTGGCCCGGGCCCAATAAATGGATCGGAAAACAAAGCCACCCCCGTGTGTTTGCGCGCGCGCGCATATATATGCATGGCACAGCGACGAGACCACAGCCGCGTAAGCGGCTTATGAATGTTGCATGTGGAGGTGCGAGGGAATTATTAGAGGGACTTTTTTTTCGAATCGACCGGTATATATAATGATTATTATTGCGGATGAGATTCGAATGAAATTTCTTGGGGAAGAGAGTAATCTAAAGTTTCTGAAAAATTTTCTCTAAACCCTTATAAAAGTTGGACGATCCAACTGGAAATTTCTCTCGTCGCAATGACGATGATGGTCTTTCTCTTTGGTGGACAATCGATCGATGAGATAGTTTTATATATATGTACACAGAGAAATATCGAGTGGTTCGTGACACGCTTATTACCGAAAGTGAGGACTCGGCGAATTTTTCAATATCGAATCACTTGTTAGAGCGGCCGGAACGATAATCTTCCATAATTAAGTGCGCGCGAGTATAAGGAGGGAAAAGTGCTGATGAACGATGACGGGGATGGATGTCAAGAGCTGCTTTAGCCTGGATATACAGTTGGCTTTTGTGAGCTCGAGGGTAGTAGGTTTTTTTCCTCGAAATTGCGGGACGCGTTGTAAATATTTATGGAGAATATTATTGCGGTAAACAACGGCGATTGATGCACGCGCGCGTCGAAGATAGTGATTATTATTTTCCTTTATCAGAGCGATACAGCTGATGTTGATCTTGTAAAAATGTTCAATCTAGAGAGAGGATCAGCTATCCGTACATTATAAAAGCAATGTCAGAAATGAAAACGAAATAATCCGAGTCCGGGTAAAAAGTTACTCTCCACATCCAGCTAATTATAAATTCGGGAGCATTGAAAATTTTAGACCTGCAATTAAAAATTTTCTCCGCAACTCGGAGGGAAAACTGCTCGCGCGCGCGCGCGCGTGTTATGTCTCTGGTGGAAAAGTGAAAATCACGCGATAAAAAACCGCGCGGCTTTATCGCGAGCATTAATCCTCCCGGTAGTATACAAGCAGAATAGATGCGACTAGGAAACAGCGCGCAGTGCTTGCATACAGCCGTGTATTTATGCGATGGCTCGCGTGCGGACAGGGGACCGTGTGTTTAAACGAGCGACTCGTGGAAATATGAAGGCTACTATCTCGGAGGGCGCTTTTCCATCATCTCTTGAGGAAAAACGCGCGCGTCGTTATACACGAATATGGGAAAACGCAAGAAAGAGATTTACGCTGGTGCTGATGGATGCCGCGAGCGTTTCGCGCCACTTGTTACTCTCTATATAAGCTTGCATTTGAATGCGTATATAATTCCGGAGAGATATCAAGAAGAGATCAGGATACGTGGCGGGACATAAAAATAAAATGTTTCACGTCGCCGTTAAACACTCGTTAATCCGAGCAAGCATCGCCGGTAATATATGTATTCCTCGGTTGAAGATGATGATAAAAAAAGAAGATGACAGGATGCTGCAACGACGCCGGAGGTATCCGTAATCACCGGACCCCTCGATCGGTGTGCACAGCGAGGGAAACTCCCGTCTATTCATGTATTACACAGCTGAGAGAGTATTTTATAGAGAACACACGTGATTTCGCGTCGCGTGACTGCGGCTCATCTTTTCCTTTGACGCGCGCTTCCTCTCGCTCTCCTTGTCTAATGCGCGCGGCTATATAGGCTGCAGCTTTATCAGGAAAATTGCCTTTCTGCTGCAGATTTAAACGAACAGCCAAGAGACTTGATTTTATTGTTATATTCTCCTTTTCTCTCTTTCTCGCTACTGGAGGTATAATATTGTCGTTCAATTTGTTCGCGAGGTATTACGGTTGATGTTGAGCTGCGGGTTCGCTGTATTGTATGCTTATCAACTTGGATTGCCATTAGTTTGCTAATTATGGCTTGGGAAATCGCGTTTGTTTGTAAGCAAATGCGTATTACTGTTGTTTAATTATAAGGAAGTGGTGGAGAATTTGTCGCAAAGTATAGTGAGAATATGCTCATTAATTGAGAGTCGAGTGCAACTTAATTTCGAGATTGAACGTATGTGAAAGGATGCACCCGAGTTTTTTCCGATGGACTAACCACTACGCTGCTTTCATCAAAATTGTGTTTTTGTTTTTACATTTTATATCAATTTATTAACATGGCAGAATTCACCGGCTCCGTAAAAAACCTACGTAATACGCGTATACCTATATCAAAAGGAATAATTACGTTGAAAGGGAAAAATGTTTGTTCGCAAGGCAGCTCGCGGTGAAAACAAAATTCTGTTGTTTCCATAAAACGTCCGTCTTTGTTTCTGACATTTAAAACAAGTCTTTGCATAGCCGCGGCAACGTTAGTTTACAGACCGTCGCGACGCAACAAGCATAAATAATTCTTTTAGAATTACCCGGTGCAGCATATACGCCGCTCGCATCATAATTAAAGAACTTCTCATCTCTCGAGTCTACTTATACGGGGGAATAATCTGGTTTTTCCGCGGCGAATAAAAGCCGCGTACATATATGGAAATATCACGGAAATAATAATACGCGCACGTATAGATGCCAAGAGATAACAGTAGCCACACAATAATATTGTGACGAGAGAGAGAGAGAGAGAGAGTAATAACGACGATAACGTTCGATCACATACACACACACACATGCACTATATACAGTCGGCCATCAAGCCATTGTAATTAGGTTATATTGTTGCAGCGAGTATAGATAGACAATCTCTCGCAAATCCGACGTTAATTACTGAGGACTTGTCTCGAAACGCGAAAACTCCACCGAAAATCCAATCAAGAATAAGCCATTATCATTAATTGAATCGAGAGTCTCCTATCTGTAATACTCTCTCTCTCTCCCTCGGAAATAACAATATAAAACGATAATACAACGACTCGTGTCGAACACCGTGTCCCGTAATTATAGACCGCCCCACGCGTATACAGGTGTGTGCTGCTGCTATTTCCATCAGCGCGAGTGACGTCACAGGCCATCAAGCATATACAAAGTGTAACACACCCCGCGGACTCTAAACTTCACTAATCTCGTCCTCCCATCATCCTTGACGTGACACGACGACAAAAGCCCGCGAGATACGCGTATATTTAAAAAAAAATGTATTTATCTCCCTCTCACTCACGGTCGCACACTATATATTTCACACTCTCGTGAATGAGGCGCTGATTGCGGTGTACAGCAATCAACTTACCGCATGTATATATGTAAGAAACGTATGTATATCACACGACGATCGGCAGTGCGTCAAGCCAAAGAAGAAAAACGTTCTCCAAACAAGTGCACACACGCGACCGCCGCGGCGCGCGCGGATCCTCGACTACTGATGCAGCCACTCCTCTCGCTCGCATATCAGAGAGAAAAGCGCGCGCGCTTCTCGTTGGGGAGAGAAAGAGAGGGCGCAAGCGCGTGTGCAGAGTATGAAGAGAGAAGGACTTCGTCCAGGACGGCTTACGCGCGCACTACTGGGACGCCAGGCGGACCCGGAGCTGCTCCTACCCTCCTGGGAGTCAGTGAGAGCGTGCGCGAAACGCGGCACACTGCTCTATATAAAACGTTATACCACTATGCTTGCGTTTGCTGATACTACTGATTTTTCCAAGACTTTTGTTTTTCAATTAATACGTTCGATCGTTTTTCGTAAACGATATATAGGTATAATGTATGTAGCTGATGCCGATAAAGATCGCGTAATTAGGTCTTGCCTGTATTATTCAGAGCTCATCTCCCGCATCGTCTTGCGCTCTCAAAAGCCAGTCCGTGTACACACGATGACGGAGTGGGGGGGAAGAAGGCTTGAGGGAAAATTGTGGGTGGTGAATCGCAAGCGCATCTCGAGCCGTCTTTGTCTCTCTGCATGCAGCTGGTCCCACCCTGTGCTTTCGTTGACCCGCTTATGTTTGGACGTGTCCTCGCTTAGCCGGATTTTCCTCGCACCAAAGAGCTAATGAGAATTACTGTATTTTTTCGTTGTTTATACACTTGGATTCTATTAAAGCGGGCGATGTATCATCATTTTTCAAGCAATTACCGTTATAGCGTATAGTCGATTTTTTTTTATTAACAAAGGGGCAAAAAAGCTGCGATTGCTTCAATACGTTGCTATGCCGAAAACCTACAAAAAATACACAGGCGAATATGATGGGCGTTGCTCGCATTGTTATATTGGGTTATTTTTAAAAGCATCCATTTCGGGTTTCGTATATATATTTTCAATGTGTACGCAGCGCAGCCTCTCAAATCCCGAGCGCGTAACTGGTTTAACGAATAATTTTGATCATATCAGCTATTCTCGACGTGGACAGCGGGGAAAATATATATGCGGATGTCTGCTTGTATTTCGAGCGAAGAGCGCATAACGCGCGGGTTTGCGTAACGTGATGATGGCTGTAATTTATTCAAAACGCGCGCGCATGTGATTTTTGCGAATGGAAACATTCATTTTCTCGAAATGGAGTCGAAACTGTAAACAACGATTTATTTACGTTGCACACGAGCAGCTGTATGAACTGCGCATTCTCGTAATACGGCAAACTACTCCTCTTTGTATACGATAAGAATTTTTCCATCGTTACGTTATCTTTTGTAGGAATTTAAAAAAATTCTAATCTGCTCGTATATACATACAAGAAAAAGATCTTTAAAAACTTTTATATATAAACTGAAGCTATACCAATTATAAATTCAGACAAGATTTTAAATTAAGGCCCGCCATCCCTGACCTTATCCAATCCGTACACCAGTTACTCCCTGCGAAGAGAGAAAACTTTGTAATTGGAGCCGCGCACTCGTATACCTACCCAACAAGACTCTCTCTCCTCCATCATCCTCAACAAAACTGATCCCTCCCGGCAAATCTCCCGCCATAATACGAGCATACAAAATCAGTTCTCGATATATTATACCCGAATTCATAATACACAGCTCGGCGCGTCCGGAATCCGAAAATCTCCTCCCCCGCATTAGAGTAGCAGTGCATGTAAAATGCACGAGGACGAGACATTCGAAAATTCGCGTTCAGACCACGATCCAGCCGGCTAAAGTGCGCGGAAAGATTTGGATGACCCAGTTTCCAGAGCGAAGCCGGTCTATCGAAACGGAAGATCCCATCTTGCTCTCGTCGGATGAAAGTCGAGGGTGTCGGGCCGTCAGCGATGATAAGGGCGCGTCTTCGCGGCCTCTCTGTGTGTATTATATATATAGTGTAGTATCGATTTTTTGCTTGATTGCGAGTTATAGGGGTTGAAATTGTCGTGTTTAAGTAACGATTGTTGAGTATAAGTATAGCCATCAAAATCTCTTCATTATAATTGAAGCATATTATTAAGTTCCTCTCGAGAGTATATAACTCTTGCTCTCGGGGAAAATTTACGGGTCGCGCTCGTAAAAGTCGGGAAGTTTGACAAAAACCGCGAGAAAGCAAGACTTCCTGTCTACCCTCAAGGTCCGCGAGAAAAAGTCGCGAGAATTTTCTAGGTCTCGAGCAAGGTCGCCGGCGCTTAATTTACGGCCACTTCGACGCTCGAGAGCCCGATGTTTATGTCGCTTTAAGTGCGCGCTATGAATTCGATTTTGGCTTTGGGTTTTCGGGAATCGATTTTTCGAGGGAAAATCGCGCGACTGAACGCTGCCGTAAAAACGTGAGGATTTTCCTGGTATACTCCACTGAAAGCGTTTGCAGTGGAATCGATAAACTGTCACGCTGGAGCTTTCGGATATACATATACATTGGGGATGAAATATGGAATTTAACTTTTGATGTACTCACCGATATCACCATTACTGAGTGGCTTGTCAATTTCTTGTAAAATACTGTCGTCACTCGTCACATCTTTTCCGAAATCTTCAGTGCTGTCTGTTAAAAGAAAAAGGCTCCTTTAATAAAAATTTCATGTCTTGTGCTGAATATTAGATATTGTTTTCGGGTTTTTGAAGGAAGTACAAAAATTTATTCTAAGAAAGATTTTTTATTCTAAAATTTAAGAAGATGAATAAGTACAAAATGTTTCCTGTACAAATTATCGATAACGTTACTCATACAATTTGATAGAAAAATACATATATTTTTAATCACAATCATAGAATTTTAAACGAACAAATTTTAGAATTATAACCCTGTTCTCAACAAGATTCATAGAGCTTTTCATTAACTTATATTTGAAGATCTCTTATATTTTTAAAACAATCACATAAATCTTTTAGTTTTTATCAACAATGATGATCATCGTTTGATACAGTCTGCAAAAAATGACTTCGTTATAAATATATATAGTTTGTGAATTTATGTAACTATGTACAAAGTATCAGTTTTCAAAACTGCTTAACATGGAGGTATTTCTAAATCAAAATAGCTGCTCAAGACTTTTTAGGTGAGCAGATCTTCTTCAAGTTTTCTCGACTCTTCTTATCCAACATTTTATTGTTATTTTCTTTTATTTCATCTGGGATCCCCATAAGACTCGGACTGGCTACGCCTATTTCCATCATAATATCTGCGTGTAGAGGTGCCAATAAGTTGTTTTTAAACCTATTGTTAAATTTATAATTAATATTTGATCTAGATATAGTCAAGTCAGTCATAATTTACACTTATTACTTACCTTAATGCTAATTCTTTGAGATTCCAGAATTTCCCTAGTTCTTTATTGTGCATATTTACATGTTTTGTCACGTTGACTGCAACAGATCTGGTTTTGATACTTCTGTAACTTTCCCTGGACATTAAATTCAGAACCATCCAATCACCCGTGGGAATACCGATAAGTCTGATTCCAACTTGACTCCTTCTATACTGCAGAAAGTCTACTTCGTAAGTACTTTTGTCTTCACGTTTCCAGCACGATGGAATGGTTGTCATCTCTTTGCTCCAAGTACTAGAAAAGACAATTGTTATTATTGTTACAAAATTTGGTAAACTATACAAATATAATTTTGTCTATAGAACGTACTCTGTGTTTTCATTGTAGAGGCAGATCACACGGTATCCACTTTCTGCCATGATTGTGATCAAGAATGCCACGATATAGTCATATTTATCAGCATTGTCTCCCAATTTTTCAATAGTATTCGCTAGAATCGGCGCCAAAGCTATGGCATCGCTGTCCTCGGCGAAACATGGTGTTGACATTTTGTCAGTATAAACATAACCTGTGCCGACTTTCTTCTCTTCGATTTTCTATCTCAGCGGCTTATTATGCGATCCGACACTAACAAATAGGATTAATATACGCTGTTACTCTTCACTCGCAAGTTTTTTAGAACAGCTATTGCTTTACTCGAATGTTATAAACTGTCTCGTCCTTCAGTGCGCGAAAACTTGGCAACAAACGTAGCTCGACGCGAATGATCGACACAAATGAAAACAATCCGCCGTAGACGAGCGCCTAGCGGCATCTGTTGTACCGTTGCGCAACTAGCGAAACCGCAGACGACCACGTGGGACATGTCAAATTTGACATTTCGTCATTTATCATCAACTGTTTGTAAACATAATTGTTGTAAACACGTAATTAGTAGAACAGTCGTGTATTAAAACTAATATCAGTAATTCAAGTGAAACTGCAGATTGCATGAAAATGCGTTTGTTTTGAACTTGCATAAATGAAACTTCCGTGGCAAACTGACCAACTGAGCCGACGAAATTTTTGTATCGGAAAAACTTTTGGCGAAGCGAAAGTATATAGGATAACGCAGGATGATTCAAACTTTTTTCATTTCCCGCCATTCAGACAAACTGCTTTATCACGATTGGTGTTTGTTTTAAATTATTAAAAAACTTTTTATTTTATTTTCCGCCAGAGAAGGAGTAAATTGATAACGCACGATAAATAAATAGAAAATAGATTACACTCGAAAATATCTCTCGCGATACCGTCAATCCCTGGTATACATGTCCGCGTGATTTCTCCCAAATACAATAAAACCATTGAAGCCGTCCCAGGGCACACGCATAATATCTTATCGTCAATCTCCCGCAGATAAATCAGCCTCTCCCCGAGAGTTCAACACACATGCTCACTATATACGAAGGTATAGTAAGCGCGCGCCTATACTTTTATACACCTATACAAAAGCAGCGAGCGAGAGATATCAGCAGCATATATATATATGTATAGCAGCTCGGCGAGTCCCGGCATTCTTCGCCTCCGCCGTCGAATCCCTTTTTTATTCAAACGCGCACCGCTCACATGCTCGAGTCGTATGGAGAAAGTTGCGGAAGGTGGAAATATGCAAATTTACGCGCAAGCTCCAGCCGATTTTACAGTTAGCTCTCGTGTCTATATTATGTGGGTATAATACGCCTTGTTTTGCGGCAAACAATAAACGCTGACGATATTCGATCGATGTAGCTTATCGACGAGCGCGTATATGTATGTACATACTTATACGTATCGGCTCTAGTTCTCGAGTAGGTGCGAAAGTTTACACGACATTGTCGCGGTCGGAAGATATGAAGTTTTAACCGTCCGATCGATTCATTGAACTTTGATTTTCGAGCCGTTTGAATGAAACAGCTGATTTATAGCGCGATAGCTTTTCTCTATCGTCACCGTGAATACCTCGACATTAGACTAGCGCGAAAAAAAAACTTCCTTTTGGGATAGCGCGGTCGTGAGTGTACACCGTCGAATAAATTCAAGATCAAATCGATGCCAGCCGAGAATCACGCACAATCTCTCTCGATTCTGACTCACACGAACACCGGATCCTTTACCTGATGCTATATCCCCCCACACACGCACTTCTCTCTCACTCGACTGAAAAGAATAAAAAAAAAGTCTCGCCTCTACACTTTCCTGTGCGAGGATATACACACGCACACGCATAACCTAAAAGCGCAGCCAAGTGTGTCCCTTGCCCATATACCCATACACCATAATCCAGCGTAAAAAAGCCGCCACACACACCATAAACAATACGCGAGCGCGCGCGAGGCCGTAAAAAATCGGCGGAGACTCTCGACTCTCCCCCCGAAGGCCAGCTCTTTCTCTCTCTCTCTCTTCTACATACATGAGCGTCGTCGCTCCACGCGCGCGTTTTATCAAAGGGAATAATCCTTTGATACCTGCAACCCGGTAATATATACACAGATCTCCACAGGCACACTTGTTGCTCTCTCTCGGCGTGGCACACACACACATATACACACACAGATATAGCAGTACCTGTTGCAGGAGGAGGATCGGCGATCGGCGCTACAGGCTCCTCGTCCTCGGGCGTCCTCTCGACTGGTGGCTTTTGGTCCTCCGGGCTGGACTCGTTCTTGGAAGCACAACACTCCGCGGTATTATTAGACTCGGCTTCGGCCATTTTTCGAGGTTAACCGAACGGACAAAACGCTGCTGCTGGCTGGGACACGTTCGCGCGCGGCGCCCCGGACGCTCGGCTGCAGACACATTCGAATTCGCCGACTATACTCGCTCTCTCGCGTCGTTTTTTTTGCTCGCTCGCTCGCGCGCGCGGTTGTGACTTTTATCTCGAGCGCCGTCGCCGATCTCTCGCGAGCGCGACGGACTGCTGGACTCGGTTCGGTAAGCTTCATGCTGCAGTCAGTGGTGGGACGTGCAGTGAGAATGTGATGGTAATAAGTATAGAGCGGAGACGACCGTTGGGAAAGAGGAGAGACGAGATTTCGCTTTTGACACTTGTTGCTCGAGCGAGTTGGCGATAAGGTAGTGCGCGCGACGCTTGGTGAGTTTGGAGGCAAGTGGAGAGATGGCGGCAGCTGGTGGAGCTTGGACGTGCTGCCATCGCGCGTTTCTTGGAAGAGTCTTTCACACCAGGAGTCACGACAGTTGCGAGTGTTTGTTTTGTTGCGCCTTTTGGATTTCGCCGGTGGACCATTGGGAGATATCGACGCGAAGGTAGGATTCATGATTTATGCATGAGGATATTGTGATGCGTTTTGAGGGGAATTTCTTCTGAGTGTTGTCAAGATGGCGACCTTCGGTGAAAGGTTATCGAGATTCTGACAAGTAGCGAAGGAATGAAAAAAACGTACTCGAGTTTTCGTGGTATTATACATAAGAATTTATTAGCCTGTAAGAACTCAACGTTTTTGTAGTATAAAGGTGTAATTAAGATGCGAAGCCCCAAATTTTCTCAGCTCTGATGTCCGTTTTTTGCCTTCCGAATCAACAAGCAGCTCCTTCGATGCACGATCCATATTCTGCAATCACAAAATCGCGCATTATATAGTTCCCACAAGAAAACTCATTTTCTCCCCAACATCCTCTCCTCTCTCGAACATTTCCAAACTCTGAGAGAGTCATAGCACACAATGCTAACCAATCGAGCTAACGGCATGTCCGCGTCGGAATTTCGGCTGCCAGTTGCAGCGGTGCCCCGTCGTCCTAAGATTTTCTCGAGACGCCGGCTATTAGAAGCAGTACATATAAGAGTCGATTCGACACGAGTTGCGAGGACGATCGCGCGGAGGAGTTTCTTGGAACCAGCAGCAGAAAAGTTTCGAGCGGGAGAGAGGGAGAAGGATTGTCACGGCGATTTTTCGCGCTAATGGTGTCGTTTGGAGGGAGCGACGTGTGAGGCTGGAAGTTTCTGGGAATAGGGTCAGGTGTCAGTTGAGTTGTTTACGAATTTCTCTTTTGTAAATTCTGCCGCTTATGCGTGTTGTTGTAAGATAAAAAGTATGAGATCGTTCTGCAACTAGTTAGAAGTTTCTTAGACAGTCAGCGTATTCATCCGGTTGTACGAATTTTTCACCCTCGGCTCTGCGTGTCAGCCTCTCATGCGCGTATACGCAGACGCACACATATAGGCGCAATGAATGATGCATGAAATAACATCATCATCTTGTGTATATAACTCTCGAAACTTTTCAGGAGGGAAACTCTCGTGAATTCAAATTGACGCCGAGTGACAATTATGCAAAGCGAGTATGCTTGCGCTCTTCAATTTATTTTTCAATTTGCGAGTTCGCGCTCTCGAGAAGTTATATTTTTTTCACCGATATATATATAAAACTTCGCGCTCTAGTTTTCAATAACCCTATAATACACTGCACCACCCCGAAATATCACAGCAGCAACATGGCCTATCAACGAATACACGTCCTCGTTACACATCGGATTAAATATTAACACCCACGGCCAATAAACCAGAGACTGGCGCATATCACCTCACTCTCGCCGGTATGTATATACATATAGTATATGCATACATGTATATATCGCGGACGCGCATGTCGGCCTCGTTAAACCGCTTACCGGCTAAGTAGATACGGCCAGTCGAGTAAGCCACTGAATGATGATGCGCATCTCGACGAATTGCCAACTGTTAGGCCCGGGTCTGCTGCTCTGCTCTACACACACACACGTCCTTGCACCGACCGTAATCCGGCGCGGATCGATGCGCCGAAAACTGGAACGAGCTGCTGCTCCGGGCTTTTTTTTTGCGGCGCATCGTTCGTCAGAAACTTGAAATAGAGGTTATCGGGGTGAGATATATTAGGAAATAGTGAATTTACGGAAGCTTACTTTCGAAGTTTACGCGATTTTTTTCTCAACTCGCCCGTCGAGCAGTGCAGAGTCTTCTTCTTGTTATTCCTCTCGAGAGCTGCATTCGATCTGTCTTCATTACGCGGAGGGAAACAAGCAGCAGCTTCGTCCGGATCAGTGACGGCGTCGGTGCTCGTTTTTTCCTCGTTAGCGAGAGAATATGCCGGCGGTGGCATTATGGTTTCTATCGCCCGGCAATTTTCATCCTGAGAAAGCTTGAGTATTATTTTTTACGAGCTATACTTTGCTCTCGTGAGAGGGGGAGAAAAGTGGAATGAAGGTATATAAGCAAATCTCGAACCTGCGACATCTGGATCTCTGCAGAAACGTGATTATCTTCCCTCTCGACAAAGGCGGATCCCGTTGCCGGAATCTTATCTAGCATTTCGCCTTGTTCGGAGCGACTATCCGAGTAGACCAGCGCGACTTTGACGGGTTCGAGCTTTTTCGAAGTCGCTCCGAGATCGACGGCGATTCTTTTCGCTGTTTGTTTGGCGGACTCCTTTGTTATCTGATGCATTCGCAAATGAGATGTCACGTCTATTTGAATTTCCAGGAGTGGAATTTTTATCTCTTTCTCTCGCCGGTGTTTGTTTTCGAGAAATGTATAAGCGTATATGATAAAATTGTTTCGCGAGGATTTATTATTTACAGTGTATATACACGGTATGATTTTCTATTCGAGTAATCCGGCTTTTCTCGATTCGCCCTGATGCTACTGCTCTCTGCGCAGGCTTTTCGCGAACAAAGTTCCGGGCTTCAAAAGCTCGGCAAATAAGGTCACATTCAAGAAGCTCTTTGTGCTGGAAATAAATGCTCGCGCGGTTGAGTCGAAGTTTAAGAGCGCATTCTTTTAGGGGATTATACTTAAAATGTGGAAAAAAAGCACCGGCTCTCTCAAATCCGTAGAACAAAGTTTTTGATACGGGAGCTTTTTTCACTCTCCTTAAATTTCGAATATTTCGCGGGTATTACGAAAATTATTCATCGCTGTCTCGCAACTAACTTCTTTCAATTTTCTTCTCGTTTTGTAGCCTCGGTACACCGCCTGAATAGTGGTAGCGGCTTCCTCTTCGGATTTTGAAGAGTCACTTCTTTTGCCGGAGCGTCTCGTGCTTTGCAATTTTCTCGGTGAATTGTTCAAAGAGGAGCACAGGCTCTGTCTTGAATATAAATATTTAGATCCGGGCTGGAGAATACTGTCGCGACGTTGTTTCTGCGAAAAGTCGACGATTTTCGACATTGATAATTTATACAAATAATTATTGATAATAAAAGCACTTTACACCTTTGATTTAACGTCGGGAAGACTATTTTTTTCCGTTTCCTCTCGACAGGCAGCTTTAACGAGTTTAATGGGAAATTCTCCGCCACCGGTAAATCTCTTCACGCAACACGTATTCATTCCTGATTTACTACACTTCCTCACGTCGTCACTTACCTGGAATAATACAAGAATGATGGCGTATAAAATTTATTTTTCAACCTCGAGGTGAGAGCTTATGTGTGTTGTAAGTGCAATCGCTTGTAGAATTGAAAAATTACGTCGTACTTTTTATACAACAAGGATGTGTTTGCTAACGCAGTGACATAAACTCTGACCTCGATTCCCCTTTTTTCATTCAAATGAATAATGATCTGTGAAAACGCCACTTACAGACACGTAGCTGTACCCCGAGATTCATCTTTCTGACGTTCCTAGAACGTTTTTGTGTAAATCATTAGGTCGATGATTCGAAAATGGCGCGTTTTAAGAAAAACTTACCACTTTTACAATTCAATTTTAAAACCACTTCAACATCTCTCGTGAAAAAAAAATGCGAGTAAAGATACTTATGACGCTTAAAAGGACTTTATAATTTTTCCACAGCATATACAAATTATTCACTCTCTGTACAATTTAACGTTTCATAACAAGATTTTGGCACGTATACGAAGACTCCATTACGAGAAGCAGTACAATTTACACAACTCATCGTCGACAGATACACATCGCTTTAATTTTTCGACCTCGCAAAGCCGTTGGTCGGCTTACTCACCGGCTTGGCGCCGTTTCTACCCATGCTATTGAGATATTGGCTGAGAACCTCCGGTGGCATCATCATGCAGGGTGGCACCGCGTGTGGCACGTTATTACCCGACGCGTCGGTCGTTGTCGAGTGCTTCGATGGCCTCGAATTGCTCGCTGAATCGGAGGGAAAGTCATGATTAGTTCTCGATCGAATAAATATACGCTATATCGATGTTTCCAAGGATTCCACCTTTCGAGAGCTTCAGATATCAAAATTTATTAATCTGGAATGATTATTTTTCGACTTACGGGACGACGAGTTTTCTCCGACTTTTGAATTCGGATGATTGATACGGGTTCTTGTCGGCGGCGTCGATTGTTGGGACGAAGAGTCTTCCTTCGGAGGTGAGCTGGGTGGCGAAGGTTTTTCCTGTGACTTTTTGTTCTTTAGTTCTGAAATTTTCGTGCTTTGATACTCCTCCAGATAGAGGAGAAACTCTCTGTAGGTGACGTAATTCTGAAATATTATAGATCATTAGCTATATACTGATATATAATCGAGCGAAAATTGTTATTTCATATTTAGAGCTCGAAATGAAGTACCTTATCTTCGCCAGCCCAATTCCGGTTAGTCGGCTCCGTTAATCCGAGCAGATCGATCCAGTGGTAATAATCTTCTGTTTGATTGCCGTACCAGTATTTGATGATAACGAAACTAGAAATACACAGCGGCATATACATACCTATACATAGCGCCACGGTTTTAATACGCAAATTAACGCGCAAATATTATTCGGCCTCTCTCGGGGAAATGATTATGCAAAGAGCCATTTATTAGGATGACAAGCTACCAATAACAAGGACACTTTCATCGTTTCGAGAGTATATTTGTAGCAAGAGGGTAGGATGATATTTACGCTAAACCGTCGTCGACCATTTTCTGAATCTCCGGGTAAGACATGAGCTCCATGAATTCCGGATTCTCCGGATTCCGCTTGACGTCAACCAGTTGCCAAGGCGCGATCAAGCCGAATCTGACGCACTTCATGACGTCCAGCAAATATTGCTTCCGAGCCTCCCAATCGTACATCAGCCATCTCACCGCGGACATGAGTACCTCCATTTCGCTGAAAATTTAAATATTAAGCTATCCTCAATTTCTGATTTCTTATCATTGTAATATATACCTATTGACGGAAATGTAGTTCGATCTCAGGAGGAGGCAGAGCTCCTCAACGGCCAGCTCGAGAAAGTCTTTGGTGCTGACGAGCATGAGGAAGAATTTCATGATCCTCGGTACCATGAGCTCCATGACCGCGGTATTTCCAATTTTTCGGGCTTCCAAGTAGAGCAGGAATGCCGTGTCCTCGGAGAAGAGCTCGTCGTTGTCGATGAATGCCCAGCATTGCTCCTCCAATTCTTCTCGCGACGAGGAATGTCGGTTATTAAATAAAAATGTTCCCACCGGCTGTTGTGTTGTACAAGTACGAGAAGAATTAGAAAAAAGTCGAATAGAAAAGTCAACCTTTGATGCCGAGGTGCTGGGCAGCCAGAAAGATCTCGAGAATGTTGTCGCGCCTGAGCAGGTGGCAGCTCTCGCTCGTCGGGCTTATCATCCAGTCGTAGATAATGGAGAAGGCTCTCGAGGTCACGCTGCTCTGCATTTTGCACTTATATATGTGACTGAGCGCTCTCGAGTGAGCAGACTACTTATTTCCCCGAGGAAATTATGAGCCGCGGCGAGAGGAAAACGTCGCGATTGGAAATGTCGTTGAAAATTGCGTAACCACAACAGAAGCGTATTATACAATATAAAAATCACAGCTGGCTAAAAACCAGCGCTGCGCGCACTCCTGAACTTTCGGCAAAGAAAAAAGGGTCTCTATAGCTTCCTTCCGTCCTCCTCCTCCTGCTGCTCGACCGGAGGCAATCATTAGGGCGCTACTCGCACTTTATTCGAGGGGTCCATTCAGCCCGAGTCAAATATAGCCCGCAGGGGGGATATCTCGAGAAAAACGAGTCCAAGGTCAAAGGTGAAGAGCAAAATAAAAAAGGGGAGGAAGAGTCCCGGGCCAAGAGTCTCGCGCGCGCGCGCGGCCGGATATGCTGACAGAGGAGATTGGGGTCGACTGCGCTCGCGGACGAGAGAAAGAGAGAAGAGGCCACTCCTGACTGCACCGCACTCTCCTCTCTCTCTCTCCCTCTCTCTCGCGTGTATTAGACGAAAGGGCTTTGTTTGAGCTTTGTTTATTATTCCCGTCAGGAGTCTCGTTTTATCTCCAAGTGCGACTTTTTTTTCCTTCTGGGACGGCCTCGTTGTCGACTTCTTCTTTTTGTGTGTCTTGTCGTGACAGTGCGGTCGCGCGCAACGTTTTTTTTTTTTGCGTGCTGTTCTCGAGTTGTACTATACGGTAAATGAAGGCTGTTGCTGTACTTCTGGAGTGGTTACACGAGCTTTTTTTCCTCTTTTTATTTCCACCCGCACTAGTCGCGCAAAATTGAGAGGAACGAGTGTGATAGATGAAAGTCGTGCGCAGTGTATAGAACTAAAGTAGCGGAAAATACGATTGAACGGAGGAATAAATAACGCGCTCTTTTACGCGATTTTCCGGCGCGGCGCGAAGAAATTCTCAACTATATAGAAAGCGGATAAAATATCGAGCCGGCTCGGGGAAAAAGCGCAGAGTTGATGGATTGATTTACGATTCGCAGTAATAGCTTTCGTTTGTCGAGTTTATTTTCTTATTTACCTACATAATGCAGCTTCGTGCGCGTCTATTTTCTCGAAAATATATATTTTCGAAAATTCGCTCGCTCGCGAAAAATCAATGGGTTAGAGAGAGAGATCACGGAAAGCTTTTACCGCGCGTATCGCTCATCCATCCGACAAAGAAGTTTATCCGTGGAAATGCAGGCCATACACCTATACATATATATGGATTTTATCGAGCTCGTAGCCGTGCACGCGCGTATATGTACCATATATACAGAGAGAGAGAGAGAGAGAGAGAGAGAGAGAGAGAGAGAGAGAGAGAGAGACTCTAATGGAATGTAAGAGAGTTTAGATGGATGGAACTCACCCCGGCGAGGTCGATCTCTTTGACGTTTTTATCGTCAGAGAACGCGCTGTAGCTCTGCAGTACCAGCAGATGGCAGTGGAATTCGTCGTTCCCGATACGAACAATGCAGTCGGCATTTCTATACGTACAAGAGGTGCCAGATGCTTCGTTGCAGTGTTTCGTTATTACTTTATTTCGATCGATATGCTAGAGAGAAAGAGAGCTACGAGCTATTCATTTACTTGTAGGTCGTTATGCGTCGGGACAGCTCTTGGTAGAGGTCAGTTTTCTCCGGCAGACTTATGTTCTTCCAGTCGATCGGC
>UCOJ01000889.1:0-56857 GCA_900474305.1 Cecidostiba fungosa | reverse complement strand
TGCCTATATTCCCGCACCTCATCCTTGCCCATTGTTCTTTTAAAAACCCACTCGATCCTTTGTCTTCCCAGTACTTTGCATAATACTGTACTATATTATATAATTATACCGATATTGAAAAAAAGGTCTTGGATCAAGAAAGAATAGTTTCTTTAATATTATGTTTTCCTGATACTTGTAACTGTTCGATTTCTCGTTTCAGATGTTCTACGAGTAGTCGAATACGAAAAATACCGATTAAAACCGATTGAATACGATTGGATAGTATAGACTTACATATACGGAAGCATGGAGACAAAATTAAAAATATTATCTTGTTTTATAAATTGCAATAACATTGTAAATTTATATTTATTAATATTAAAATTAAATGTTTAAACGTGCTAGTATTATTTAAAAAATTAATTTATCTAAATGACGAATAACAATATCTTTTGTAATAAAAGGTTTTTATAATTTTTAATTAACAAGTAATTTGTCGTTATATCAACCATATATTGATAAAAATTTGCAGGCATACGTTTAAGTCGTATACCTAATATAGAATATTATAATATATATTTAAATTCTTTACTAATATATGTAATTTGATGACTACATGCGCTTATACGAATATATTTTTTGATTCTGCTCTTTTCATATCCTGTGACCCTGATCACTTTAGCGAATCGATGTCTCTGCCGTATCTTCTTAGCATCGACTAATGGACGTCTTTTAGATGTCTTTTACAGACGGCTACGAAAAAGTAGTGGGCTTCAAAATATACAATATATGTATTTATAGGGTTATATAGGCATCATATACCTACATATATTACATGCATCGGTGGTTTTGAATTTGACAGGATTTAATTTAATTTTGCAATAATCATTGACTGTTAATGAATATAATTTATTAAATATTTAAAATGAAAAGAAATTGAAAATGCACAAATTCAAAGAATCAATTTGAAGAAAAAGAATCTTCAAAAACATCGAAAATTAAACCGACATTGATGATTCAAATCATATAAAATTTTAATAATTCCTCAATATATTCAAGACAAAACGATAATCACATACTTGGTTTATTCGCATGACAAACAGAAACATCAAACTCAGTTGTAAGCCTTGTCTTGCAGATATCGAAAAGACATCCGAAATCTTCCCTCCGAAAGACATCTGCTAGAAGACGTGAATGAGACATCCAATCGGCGAATCTACCAGGCGAACATGCCATAGCAAGAGCTTTTCGGCATTGCAACTTCTCTCTTCAACTAGCGCCAACTGGATTCTGTCCGTCTTCGTCGGCGGCTATCGCACCTTTTTTATGCAGCGGATGATTTTGAACCGAGTGAAAAAGTAGCCATTACTGCATGTAGGTATAGGATAGGACATTTGCAGCATAATATAATTTTGTACGTTGAAGCAAAAACGCCGACGAAGAGAAATCTGCAGAAGAGAACGAAATGGGGGAACGAAATGCTGGAACGAAAATCCCGAAACGGTTATGTCGAAGCAGGCGATAAGGAGTTGCAAGGAGGTACACCGCGAAACCACCGTGATGTGTGCGGCATCTATCAGCTTATAGTTGTGGCGGGAACATTTGAATTTGATTGTGTTTTCTTTTCAGAACAATTTGATTGTAAGGGAATATTTTTACTAATCAATAAGGAAAATAGGTTTATGGGATACTTTAATATCAATTTAATTTGAGCAAATTAAGCTTTAAACATTTTTTTTCTTTATTTTTAATACAAATTTAACAAACTCATTTAAAATTTTGTTTTATATTAACGATTACATTACATACAAGGCTATCCACCTCTTTATTATATTTCTAAAATATGTATATACATATATATATATACTGATGTCAATATGATTGTGCAACAGATATTGGTTAACTATTTTACACTTTTACACCTTTAGCCTCTTTTTGTGATTATGGATTTGATTAGAAAATATATCTATTTTACTAGAAAAGAGAAATATGAACAGAAAATACTTCATTTTAAATAATAATCCCATTCGTTATTTCATGAAAAGGGCTACATGCATACAAATGTTGAAAAAATGAAATCAAATAAATATTTTAAACTAATTTCAAAATTTATACACAGACAAAAAAGTGAAGATTTTGATATTTTATCGCGACAGATTTAATCTGTAAGGTGAAACATAAAAATGAAGTTTTCTTTGACTCTGAATTAAATTCTGTATGTCTTCCATTTGTACTTCAGATAACTGTGCTTCTGGAGGAATGATTACTGAACTTACTTCTTCTTCTTCATCTTCTATAAAATCTTCTTCTGAAGCAGTCACATTCTACAAATTAAAATAACATAATCAGCTAAATGTACAGATTTTTATCAACACACTTTACTTATAAACAACTAATTTTAATCCTTACTTCTATTGTAATCGATTGTGTAGTTTGTTCATCAACTATAGAATAATGCTGAATCACTTGAGGTTGATTGAGAGATTGCTGGACAACTGTTTGTTGTACAATATGCCCATTTTGTTGATTTAATGTACCAAGTGATTGTACAACATATGGCTGATTGTGGCCTTGTGTAATAACAACAATTGGTTCATGCACAATATTTTTGGAAACTGCTGTTTTTGGTATAATCGCCGTTTCAACAAGAATATCATTTGTGCCCGTACATGTCTCTGTCACAGCAGCCGTTAGTAGTTGTGAACTAGATTTTAAACCTATTAATTTTAAAATAAAAAATTATTGGTCAATACGATAGTGAATTTAAATCTATGAAGCTGCTCATTACACACTCTTCTCGCTTGAATTAACCGAATCTTGTAGAATTGTATTTCCCTCAAAATTTACTCACAGCAATCTTTTTTTCTCTCCCACAATTCTACAAGTGTTAAAATAGCGAGTATTAGAATCTATTAAAAAATAATTAACTAAACCTTCTTTAGTAAGTTCAATGAACTCCTCCTCAAAGCGATCTCTGTCTGCAGGCCAAATCCCTGTATTACGAAAGCCATCCACAGGAGATGCTATAGTAGAAACTTTCATGAATGCATTTCCAAATAGATGATAAACTTCTTCTATGGAAACCGAACGTCCGGGATTAGCATGTGTCCATTTTGCAACTTCAGTTGTGTAAGCAGTACTCAATGATTTCATAAAATCTTGCTGCATAGGCTGAAGTTTTTCAGTGCAATATGGAGGCAAACATAATATGTTTACTCCATTTTCCTTGGCTAATTCAAGTACCTGTAATTTTTTTAGGTAAGTACGATAACCATCTACAATAAGAAGAACTGGAGAATCCTTAGACGCATTGGAAAACTTTATAAACTTCTTCAACCAAGTGACAAAAATATCTAATTGCATTTGTCCACTTTGATCGTATTCAGCCCATGCTCCAGGTGGTGCACCTTTGAGAAAGGATTTATTTTTGGTTGCGCATGGAAAAATCAGCATAAGCGGTACATATGCTCCACTAGCTGAGAAACAAACTGTCGCTGTAACCAATTTGCTCTGGTTACTATTCGATTCTGTATTTTCTGTAGAAGATGCAGCTACTTCATTATTTCTTTTCAACGAGCAAGTTATAACAGTTTCATCGAGGTTGTAAATATCACTGGCCTCCAACGGATACTTATCAACTATACCTTCCAGTAAGTCGAAAAATTTGTGAACTTTGTCTTTCTTAATTCCTTTAACTTTGTCATTCACATCAGGTTTTTTTATACAAACCTCTGGATTCCTCTTTAAAAATCCTCTGTACCAGTCTTCCCCTGCCACAGCGGAGTCTTTATTAAACCGGTGAGGAATATTAAATTTTTCAGCCACTTGATAAGCCAATTGCCTGACATCCATATTATTAAATAGTATGAATTGATCCTCTAATGTATGAATGTACTGACACAAAATTGCTTCTTGCTCTTTATTGAATACGGTTTGAAAATTAGATCCTTGAAGAAAAATCAAAGGTAATTTTCTACCCTTAATTTGCAAAACTGATTGTTTATTTCCTACTTACCATAGGGATTGGCAAGCGAGTCTATGTCTTTCTCGGGCTCAGAGCGAATTTGGTGAATCTTCCTGGACAACGTTGCCTGGGGTACCTTGTGTTCTATGGAGGCTCTTCTGACACTAATATTGTTCAGGATGACAGCTTCTATAGCCATCTTCATGGCATCCGCGGTCCACAGTTTCCTCTGACTTTTCCTTATGTATTTTCGAACCATTTTGATGTTTTTTTACATGCTCAAATTGCTATTATATCAATGCAGAATCCGAGTATTTTTGCGCACAGTGGAAGCATACCATGAGAGGTTAGGAAACCGAATGTTTTGTTTTGCTATGAGTTAGGTACATATATACCTAATATTATATGCAAGTATAGCATTTTTCGTCTGCTTGTCAGTAGGATTTCCTATAGGTACCCCGCGAGTTATGCATAGTTTTCAGTCTATTTATAGTATAGGAGTGCATTGTATGCTACATTTAAATGGATTTAAATGGACAAAATAATAGGTACTAATTCAAATATGATTTTTAAAAGGCAGAGGCAATTTTTAATTGGTATGTGTTATATTAGTATTTAATTACAACTACTTTATAGATGTGATGAAATTTTGATTATAAGTATTTATTGGAATGATTATATAAATACAATAAATTAAAATACATACAATATTTTAATTATAATAAATTGATTAAAACATAACAAAATTATGAATAATTTGTTCAACGTTTGAAAATTATGTTGGCCCTAAAAAGGGCCGATTGTTTTGAATAATCGAAAAGGAGAGCACATTGTATTTATTTAGAGCTGGTGTACTTGGTGACAGCCTTGGTACCCTCGCTGACGGCGTGTTTAGCGAGTTCACCAGGAAGCAGGAGCCTAACCGCTGTCTGGATCTCCCGGGAGGTGATGGTCGACCTCTTGTTGTAGTGTGCGAGACGAGATGCTTCGGCGGCGATACGCTCGAAGATGTCGTTGACGAAGCTGTTCATGATGCTCATCGCCTTGCTCGAGACACCGGTGTCCGGGTGTACCTGCTTGAGCACCTTGTAAATGTAGATAGCGTAGCTCTCCTTCCTCTTCTTCTTGTGCTTCTTTTTGTCGCCCTTCGTGATGTTCTTTACGGCTTTTCCGGCTTTTTTAAGAGCTTTTCCGCTTCCTTTTGGAGGCATCTTTGGAAGTTGGTTGGAATATACGTTGGAAAACACCAGGTGTGTTCAGAGTACGGAGAGAGAATGATTTTTTCGAACATTGCTCTCGCGAAGATATTAGTATGTATTTTCAGAGCAGCGCCGAACCAATGAGCGCTCAATTTTACTCGGTGGTGGGGGAAACTAGCCCGTTTTTTGTCTGTCACAACCCTGTCGCTAGGCAATTCCCCCACTACGACGAGAGAACGCTTTCCTATTGGTTCGGCGCTGCTCAGCTAAAACATACTAATATCTTGACGAGCGCTCACCGAAAAAATCCATTCGTACATCGTACGTTCTCTCCAAGTGAATTGTCGCTTTCCTCAACCGATTCAAGATGTCTGGACGTGGTAAAGGCGGAAAAGTTAAGGGAAAGTCAAAGACTCGCTCGAACAGGGCTGGACTCCAGTTCCCAGTCGGCCGTATTCATCGCCTACTCAGGAAGGGCAACTATGCTGAGCGTGTTGGTGCTGGTGCGCCGGTTTATCTGGCTGCTGTCATGGAGTACTTGGCCGCTGAGGTACTCGAGTTGGCTGGCAACGCTGCTCGTGACAACAAAAAGACCAGGATCATCCCGCGTCATCTCCAACTGGCCATTCGCAATGACGAAGAATTGAACAAATTGCTGTCCGGAGTAACCATCGCCCAGGGCGGTGTTCTACCAAACATCCAGGCTGTTCTTCTTCCCAAGAAAACCGAGAAGAGCTCTTAAATTTTTTTTGCTCTATATTCAAAACAATCGGCCCTTTTCAGGGCCACCAAATCATTTAAACGTATAATCAACTATTTTATTAATTTGTAATTATTATTGATAACAAATAAATCTTGTAATTCAAATCTAGAGATAAACATTGTATTGATCAACATCTTTTAAAGATAATCATGAATCTTCTGCGTCTATAGCAAAAGAAAAAAAAAACATGATCATTCATCACATGATAAACACATCGACAGTGCGCGACCGGCTCGGCGTAAAATGTCCTTTACATAATATTCATTTTGCTATTACCATTGTCTTACAAGTAAGTTTTTTATTTAGTCCTTTGTTCACGGTTCAGTAAGTCAGTGCTCTTAAATGCTTCAAATCTTTTATTTACTTCCTCGAAAAATAGCAACTCGCCTTAACCTCAACTTGCTCGGTTCCATAAAAAATTTAAAAACCAACAAATCGCCATTAGCAATTAAAAATCCAAAAGTAACAACAACAATGGACATAGACTCAAGACTCTTGCCATCCGCGCGATCGGAGCTGATGCACATCTTTAAGGCGGGAGTAGCCTCGATGACACCGGCCGCCTTGATCGAGGAGAAGGTGAGACTAGTTGATAACCACCTGGTCGTCAACGGTGTGTCCTACGCCATCACCGAGAACGTCTACCTAGTGGGCTTCGGCAAAGCCGTAGCAGGCATGGCTCATTCATTAGAAAAGCTTCTCGGCTGGCGATTAAAGCGCGGTATTGTCTCGATTCCCCACTGCTCCAAAATGAATTTCGGAGCTGACAGGTCGAGTGTCGTGGAGTACCGTGAGGGTGCGGAGCATAACCAGCCGGACTCGAACTCGGTTGACAGCACAGAACTCATTGTCGAGCTGGTGGAAAACCTCACCGAGGATGATACTCTGCTGACTCTCATCTCTGGCGGTGGTTCGGCGCTTCTATTCAGCCCCAAGACGTCGATAACGGCTGAGACTAAGGGACAGTTATGTCGGAGACTGCAGAACGCTGGGGCTGGCATCGCAGAACTCAACCATGTGAGAAAAATGCTATCCAGGGTGAAAGGTGGTGGACTCGCCAAAAGCGCTTATCCTGCGAGAGTACTGGCACTAGTGCTATCGGATATCGTTGGGGACCCTATTGAATCCATCGCCAGTGGACCTACCTGTCCTCTTGCTACTGGTACGTGACAGGATAGTTGGATTGAAAAAGTCAGGTAAGAAGTATTTATTTATAAAACTCATAATGGAATATGTTTATATTTTGATAGAAAATCCTGGGAGAGAAGCTATCGATATTCTGAGAAAATATAATCTTTATGATGATCTTGCGGAAAATGTGAAAAATGTTTTATCCGAAGTCAATGAGATTAAATTGAAGGGAAATATAGTGGATAATGGTAAATTCAAGCACGTAGAGAATATAATAATTGGAAGCAATAGTACTGCCTTGCAAGCTGCAGATGCTGCTGCAAAAGATTTTGATCTTGAAAGTGCAATCTTAACGAGTGCTGTCGAAGGCAATGTTAAAAATGTTAGTTATGCTTATGCCAAATTGACAAAACTAGCTTGTCATGCATTAGACAAGAAATTTTCTAATAAGCAAGAGTTTACGGTTGCAATTAACAAGGAAAATGTTGAAATTCTGAAAATAAGTTCAGAGAAATTGGAGAAAGCATTTGAGAGTTTTTCAAAGCTAGGAAAAGGCAAAGGGATTGTGTTACTTGGTGGAGGTGAACCAACTGTAGTGGTCAGAGGCAGTGGTACAGGTGGTAGGAACCAAGAACTTGCTCTAAGATTTTCTCTGGATTGGCTTAGCGAAATTGCAAAGGATCCAACACTAGCAAAATACTTTGTGCTTTTCCTCAGTGCTGGGACCGATGGACAAGATGGACCAACAGATGCAGCTGGTGCATTTGGATATGCTGCGTTACGTCCAAAGATTATGAGTAATCTTGGAGAAATTTTGGAAGAGAAAAAAGCCGTACAAAGTCCTGATCAACTGAGGGAGTTAGATGATAAAATTCAACAAATTGAAGAAATGTTACCTGAACGTGTTTTGAAAAGAAATGACAGTTACAATTTTTATTCAACATTTGAGGATGGTAGAGAACTTGTAAAAACAGGTCTCACTGGAACCAATGTAATGGATTTACATTTTATTTATATAAAGAAACGAGATTGTGAATGTAATATTTAAAGTATTCCAAATGATAAGCAATTTTTAAATGATACTGTGATTTCCTAATCAATGAAGCTATATAAAAGACTGAAATGAGTGTATTAAAGAGACAAGAGTTGAAATAATACATTTTTATATTTTTATTATTGTATAATATTTACAATATTTTTAAATAAATCATTCGTTAAATAATTCGATTTTTATGCAGCATATCGAAAGTTATGTAAAATTTGTTTACATAATGAAACCTAAATATCGTACTTTAACACGCTTTATCAAACATTCTCTCACAGATACACAATCACTTTATACTTTTATCTTTTATGCATATTTTCTTTTCAATAAATGCAACAATGCAGGCTAACTATTTTACTCGCAGACTTTTTACAGTAATGTTCAATAATAGTTACTCAGTTTATTGTACATAAACTTAATGTTTAGATTCTTTCTCTTTGAAATGTGCCATAGGACGGACATAGGGCTCGGAACAAAGAGTTTTAGTATTTGAATGTAAAAGCAATTACTTATTAGTAAATCTTTAGATTTGGTAAAACGAAAAGTCTGTAAATTCTTTTAAACATATTGCACATTACATTTACAGTGGTGAAACTATTGTCTTATGTAACAGGTACTTTCATAACTTCTAGAGGATTCTATTGTCTATACAAATAGAATATAAACTTTATGATTTCCTTTACTTATATAACACTAATATTAGAAAAAATTCACATCAAAATTTTTTATACCTAGAATTTTCAGACTATCGTTCCAAAAATTATTATAACAAAATTAATATTAGTTTGAATGGATAAAAAAATTTTCGATAAAAAGTAATTTCGAAATTTCATTCTGTAAGTAATTAATCTAATCAATTTAACTTAAATAATAAAAAAATTTACCTAATCATATTAAAATTCCATTAAAAGATCTTTTGAAAATGCTAGTACTTTTTGATTTTAAAATAATAAAATCATTCATTTGATTTAAATAAAGAGTTATATTCCTCGTAAAATAAAAATAAAAAAATTCATAAATAAAATAACTATATAATAAATAAATAAAAATTTTAAGCTAATCTTACAGATCCCAACTAAAAAGATGATGCTTTACGAGCATGTCACGCACTCCATCCTTCAATGGTTGTGATTGTTCTTTTTTAGGTGGAAGTTCCCAGTCTGGATTTAAATTAAATGCAAATTGGCCTAATGTGCGAAGTTCGCATTTGATCTGCACCCAACCTGGACTGTTTACAAAGCTCCAAGGATAGTACCTAAAAAGAAAGAAAAACAATTTATAATTTAGTTGTTTTTATAAAATAATTAAGTTAATAATCGTCTTACCATTTTTGGACAACTTCCACACATGAACACAAAACTTCCAACCACAAATGTAAAACTTGTTCATTTAACCCAAGGCAAATTAAAGAACGCAGTTTCACATCCATTTGAGCGTGAGCGTTGTCGTGCGTTAAATTTACAGATTGAACACAACGGTATAAAAGCTGGATTAACATAAAATAAGATTATTTTTTACAGATGGATCTGAAGATGTATTTTTTAATCAAGTGCTTTCTCATAATACGTACCTCTTCCGGAGTAAGCACTTTGCCGTCTTCATCTAATCGATATGTTTTGCAAAGAACTAGTCTACTGTAAACGGAATTAAAGTCTTTTTCAACTTCACGATTCGAAGCTTCTTCGATAAAGAGCCAAGGGTGACAGGGACCACCCAAAAACGAAGGTCTTTTCATCCCGTGCTCGAGCACCGATTTGATAGCTGGACATAGTCCTCCACGGACTAAATCTGTGACTGCTTCACTAACTGCGTCGTCGCCAGCACAGGTGTACTGCTTACTTCGCTCATCTAAAAGTTCTACAAACTTTGCTGGGAACCATCCTTTAAAAATGTATACAGGTATTAGTATTCATATCCATTGATTGGTTTAGTTTAATTTTCATTACTTACCTCGAAGTCCATTGAGCTCACCGACCCAACAATGTTCATCTTTTTGACTTATGATCGTTATAATGTCGTTTTTTCGAAAACCAAGTTCATCGTCATCATGTCTTTCAAAATCTAAAAAATAAATTTGGTGCATTAATAAATCTGATTCACAGTTAGCTGATCTCTCAATTCTTTTCGGGAATAAAATATTCTTACCTAACAAGGCTTTGGCACGTCGTTTCCGAGTTCGCGAAACGTTAATATAATTATCATGGTCCTTAGCATGACTTTCCATGCTGTAATCCGCAGTCAATGAGGTATTACTAAGTTTGGGATCCAAATTTATAAAATGCCTAGCAACTTGCAGTACAGCCTCTCTGAGATCAACTAATATTTCTGCACGAAAAGTCATAGATGAGCAAAATATTAACGAAATATTTTCAATTCAAGTATAATGTTTGTAATAAAATTACCTGTCTGCCTAATGTTTTTACATTTAACATCATCTCCAGATTCGTCATCGCCAAATAAAAATGATTGAAGCATCGATTTACTTCGTTTTACCTGTCTCCTATAAACGAACGTCATAAAATACAGTTAATTATCTAAACTCGTTTTTAAAATTCAAGTAACTTTTTAATACCTATTGAGATGCTGTTTTGGTAAATTAGGAACAGCATCTGGATTCCCAACAAGGCCACCTTGATCAGCCATTAAGTAAGCTAAATGCCTTCTTCGATGTGTTTCAACAAGAGCATCAGTCAATGATCCACTAACTTCTAATGAGACTTCTAACAACTGGTCCACGTCAATTATGTCCCCAGGAATATCCGATAAGGCATTAAATATCTGTGCAGAATTCTCCAAAGCCTTCAACTCTGTTTCTGCAATTGATGATAAATTGATAATTTAGTTTTATTTGTATTAAGCATTTCAGTTGCAATCAATTTACCTTTTATTTTTAACATTCCTAAAGTTACTTGAAATAACACAATAGATCCATCTGATAAAAATAGATCCCAAAGCCTCAATAAAATTTTCATATGAACAACGGATGCAAACAGTGTCAAAAACCAATTGAGGGATATCAGACTAAGCTCAATGTCGTGTTGAACAAGTACTTGGTCAATATCCGGTAGGAAATTTGTAACAAGGGTTCGTAAAACTCGTTGGTCTGCTTGAATTCCTAATAGATAAACATACATACATTAATCATATACTTATTAGTATAAAATCGAAACTTTTTTTCATTAAAAAATTCTTGGAAAAATACCTATAAGTGTAGAAGAATAATAAGAAGCTGGAAGTAAGTCTTCAACTATTGTAGCCATCATCCAAAAGGCATCTTCTTCTTCTAATAATAATAATAGTGAAGCAGCTATAGTTCCAGTTCCTTGACAATATCTGAAAAAAAGGAAGTAGTTAATAGTTAAACATGAATGTATTTAGAAAATGGACTAAAGTTTATTTTATAAGTCGTACCCAATATCTGGATACAACCAGGCAAGACCTCGCATAACTCGTCTTAGTCTGGGAATTCCAGTACTGTGCAAATTGCTGAAGCAAGCATTAGCTGGCATTGTTCTTAATAAGTCTTTTTCAATTTGCTTGCTTGTCATTAATGCATCACTACTTCAAGCTTTAACAATATCTTTGTACGTCGTTTCAGATGCTATCTTCTTTTGGAGTGCTCCTGACATTCTCATCCATATTTGTGGTCTAAGAGAATGTGGTATACCCTTGCGTACCATTTCTCTCAGTTTGTCAGTACGAGGCAAACGGTTGTCCACATGTTGCCATGAGAGTTCAGATACTTCTTTGTTATGACTGAACTCCAACAATGCAACCCACTGCAATCTACAAAAAAAATCACATTTTCAAGTGACAAAAATTTGTTGTTTAGTAGCCATCTATTTTAATAGATATAAACTTACCTGTGTTGAGGATCTTCAAAAAAAGGTACGTTAAGTAGCTTTTTAGCACTTTGTTCCAACCCATCTTCTTCGTCTACCTTGAATCCAAACTCATCAAACCTGTATTCTGGTTGAGAATTTGGATCATCATTTGGCTGATTAAGTTTCGCCAAAATATCTTGAGGCCACATAGAAGGAGTCAATGCAGAAAATGGTCCACCTGGTGCTGGTGACAATACTTCGGTCCCCAGTCCACTGCCATCAATGTCGTATTCATCATCCGATACAGCTGTTTCCAGCTTTTTCTAAACATATGAAATGGAACTTTTAGTTTGAGCTGTTAAAAATGTGTTAATACAGTCAGATACTGGTGATATTTATAGGTAAAAAACATGCAGAAAAAGTTCTCAATAAAAAAATATTGACTTATAATTTAATAATGTTGTTTAGATATAAAATAGATCAAATTTATGTGGAGCAAACTAGAGTATAGCAAATTAATTATGTTTTTTCAAACCAAACTTGATATTTCTTTTCACTCCATAAATTAATTTTGAAACAGAATATTACTGCGAAAAAAAATTACAAAATAGACGAAATTTATAAAAAAATTCTAATATTTACATCGTGATCTTCTTTCCCAACGTAACCTTCATGATCGCGCACGTTAAACAGCGATTTGGCGATCTCCATTCTAATGACTCGGGTTTTGCGTGTTATCCAGTGTTATTTGTTGTTACTCGAGCCCTGCTACATTGTTACATATTGTCAATGACTTTCCGAATTACGCGAATTAACGAAAATTGTCGAACGATTTATCGACCGTGTTGACAGATGCGTGGGGGACTGACGACGTCGTCGGAGTTGTTTATAAAGGTAAGGTTAGTTCGCTGAACTGTAGATATATCTTTTGTGTATTGGATTAGAATATAATATGTGGCTATGATGTGAATACGCCTTGATTCAAGCAGATTTTTTATTAAAATAGGACCTATTTCTGTATACGTTCAAATCTTTAACTTATTTCTCAAGAACGAATACATTACATTATTAACTGTGTAATGTGATTGATAATTGCAAAATACACGCTTTCTAATAAAATAAAAAAGTGTGTATACCTGATTTAAAAAAGAATATTCAATTTTGTGTTGCACATTATATTTTTGAATGAGTAGTAAAACATTGTTACTATTACTATTAGATTTATTGAAGTACTTAATTTTACATGATTCAATTGCGATAATTTGTTATGACGTAAATGTTGATAAATCGCTTGAAAATTAATAAAGCTAGTACTTCATATACCAATCGAATTATATCTACAGTTAAATGTATAAGTAAATTTGTATCTGTTACAAGTAAAACTACTCTTTATTGTTAAATTTTGTTAATTTCATATTATCGTTTTTTAAAACAACGGCTTATTGATAAAAAAAGAAAATTTAAGTATTCTTAATGGACTTGCAGAGAATTTGCTTTTCAAACAAAACTTGTAATATGCGCACGCAAAAAATTATTTAAATATTATGGTATATCGAAATCTAGTAAATTTATCTTCCAAACAGTACGTGTCTTGTGCAAATTGACGCAACAAACATGTAACAGCTAATTACATAAGTACAGTCGAAGCTCCAGATTGACAAAAAAGACGCAACTCTAGACAATTTGCTCTAACTTTAACGATTGTCACTGAATCTGTAAGATCATTAATTGTTCAATTTCTCTTGTACACATGCAATCCATCATAATATTCATGATAACACATATTGAACATAGCGAAAAATCAGCACAACGCGGCAAGATTTCAAATCTCGCGCCATCGTCCGCAAGAAAAATGGCGCCACGCGCCACCTCCCGGGGGCGTCGGGATGCCTGCACAGCCCCATACTTGAATCGGGACATCGCCACATCGGGAGCATGATTGGTTTTCGCGAGTGTGAGCGTCTCCGCGCGATTTCCGGTCGGCTCGTACACTCCAGTTTATCCGCAGTCAGCATCAGCCACATGAGAGTATGTACTCTGATTCCCATTGAATCTCTACGTACACACAGCTATAGATATAATAAATAAGTTTATACACACATATAGATCTACCTATAAGAACAGCAGCAGTTATAACGTTTGCGCATGTGTAAATAAATAAATGATAGATCTATATAGAACAGAGTACTGGGCCTATAAGCAACATATAAGTATTATTTCTGCGCGAAAAAAACAAGGCGATTTGGCGGCGTCACGCGCACACGTTGCCTGGCTTTCCCCCTCCCTTCTCGCTCGTTCTTTCTTTGGTGCAAAGAGAGAGAGAGAGAGAGAGAGAGGGGGGGCTCGATATATACCCACACTTCGCGGGCTATTAGAGAACGTCCGCAGCAGAAAGAGACGGACGTATATATATATAGATATAGCGAGGGACGTATACAAAATAGAGCAAAAGCGGGCGGCGCGGATAGGAGACGCAGCAAGTACGAACACGTTCAAGCGTATAGGAAGGAGAGATGGATAAGAGACGCGCAAAAAATAGGTGTGCCGCGGCGTCGCTCTTTCCCTCTTTCCCGGGCGCCGTATTTTGCATACTACTACTAGGCTTTGTGTCCCTCTTGAGAGCGACGCGATTTTGGCGTCGTTATAGCTGCGCTGCGTGCTGCTGCTATCGGCCACCAGCAACCAGCAAGTTTCGCACAATATAGCTCCGTCCTTGTCTGTCTGCGGACAGAGAACTGTGAGCGAGTCGCGCGCGGCAGTGGCGCTCCTTGGTGGCGGGCTTGGGAGGCGTGCGTCAGCAGTGTCGACGTTGCCGTCGTCGTCGACGGCCGTGTATAACGCATCTCTCTCACGTATAACTATACGTATAGCCATCTCTCTCGCCGCTACCGCGTGAGAGAGAAAGAGAGAGAGAGGCAGGCAGGCCGAGTACAGTCGCGAACGGAACCGAAGCGGAGTAGCGAGAGAAAATTCGGCGGGTTCGCGCTTTTCCGCTCGGGGCCCGCCGGCCAGTTCATTGCGGAACGGAGCAGCTATACAACGTCCATTGTACACAGCGCGCTGTATAAAGCCGCCGCTGCCGCCGGACGTGAGAAACAGCAGCAGCAGCAGCAGCAGTAGCGAGCGTCGGAGAGGTTTTGCGTGTGTGTTGCGTCGCTTGGGTGTGACACGCGCGCGCAGCTACATCCTCGTTCGTCGTCGTCATCCTGGCCGACACCAGTGTACTCGTAGTGCCAGTGAGTGCGTTGTTACATGATAACTATTCCCGCAGCTCTCTGTGTGTGCCGCCGCCACCGTTGTTCAGTGGATGTGTGCGTGTGTATGTGTGTAGTATAGCAGAGAGCGACCAACCGCTCCCCCCTCTCCCTTCCACCCACCGCCACCGCCGCCTCCGGGAAACACTGTGTGCAGTATATATTGTGCTTATACTCTTTCTGTGCGGAAGAGAGAGACGTCGTGAACAGCTTGCGTGAATTTCGGAGCGGCAGGTGCGCGTTACCGTGGCGTCCTCGCCGCGTGCACGTATCAATCGCACGTACGTACACCTAGACTTCTCTCGGTACGCGCCATTGTGCCCCTCGCGCGACGACGCAGCTATAGAGTCGCGCTTCTTGCTCTTTCCCTCTCTCTATATCTCGTCCTTCTCGCTCTCTGCCATTTATACGTGTATCATAGCCGTGTGTATATATATACGCGGCAGTTTGCGTGTAGTAGTGTGCTGCCGCAGTGCAAGAACACGCGAGCCAGCTTTTCTTCCTGTGTGCGCCGCCGCCAACGATAATTCGGCCGGCGACGATAATAATACGCCCGGCGAGAGAGAGGGACGGCGCTATACACAGTTCGCGCATCGATTCGGTCCCAAGCGCGTGAGCGAACGAGAGATTATACGACCCCGCGAAGAAGCTTCTGCTCTGGAGTGTGCGGATGGCTATACTTGCGCGTCATTATGCAACAGAACGCGTGCTACAGCGGCGACAACGGCGACGCTGCTTGCTTGTTGGAAAGTGAAAGGGTTAGCCCCTTTTTGTATAATTTGGCTGAGCGTTACCCATACACGTGCACTTCGTCCCTTCTCTGACGCAACTTTGCTGCGGCTTTTCTTCTCTCTGGGCTGCATCGGTGTCAATCGTATTATGAATATCTTTCTGTGTTTTTGTACGAATCTTTATTATCTCTATCTTTCGCCAATTACCTAGTGTTTTGTCCCCCGAGAGAGTGAGAGAGACAAGCCACGTGACTCGCGCGCTTATTTTAATCCTGCACGTTGCTCGTGTCGTCCAAAACTTCCCGGCCGGCTCCCCGTTTATAGTTCTCACGTGTGTGTGTATATAATACCTATATGTCTGTGTGTCGGCACTTTTTTTCACATTCTCCCCCTCCTACGCTCGATGCCCCTTCTTTTATTTTTTTTTCTGTCTGCTGAAAGTCCGCCGGCTTTCTTTGTTTTCTGTCATGCGTGCGTGTACTTATACTAACGAGTGTTTATGTATGTGTGTTCACAGAGTAGTGCATCAGGATGATGGAGGAGCCAATGCGGACTTGAAGTTGATATTGACGATCCGAGGGATCCGGGCACTGTGATTTTTCAAGAGGTCAGTTTCGGAGCACAGAGCTTTCGCGCGGCTTTTGAATGGCGCGATTATGTAATTTCGATGCAGTCGACAAGCCTATGTGTGTGTGTATTTTTTTAACGCGCGATTTGTTGTACTAGAGTATTGCATAATTTTATTAAAATACTTGACGGCAACGTGTGTTTAATATTTAGTGTTTTGAATTGAATTGCGTCTTATCGCGCGCTCTAGAAAAGATAACGACGTTCTCTATTGAATTGTTGCCCCGAATCGTCTTTTCGAAGTCCACGAGTGTATACGCAATACACGTGTTGTACTCACTGTTGTTCTACTGAAGGCTCGAAAAATTCTAATCGTGGTAAAAACATTATAAATCATATTGTGGTTTATCACTCGCAATGTATAGTATCAATATATATCTCGTCGAGATTTATCGGCTGATCAATATAAATCGAGCCACGCACAATATCCTTGTTTGGATAATTCAGACTGACCGCAACTTTTTTCTCTTTTGCAGATATACAATAGATACAATAGATCCGGTACAAATAGTGGAAGCAGCAGTACACCACAACACAGAGGCGCGAGACAACGATAACACGGGTCACAGCACCAGCAGCAGCAGCCCACGGGGGGGTGTGTCCTTCCTACCCGCTCACTCTCCAGTACGGCAGCCCTTGAGGCCCTCAAGCAGAGAGCTATGGTGGAGGCTTGCCAAGTCGACGATGGATGAATGGGAGTGAGTCCGAGGTGGACGGCGCGAAGGGGTCGGCGGCGGCTTCGGCGGCCGCGTCGTCGAAGCAGCGGCAGCAGCAGCGGCAGTAGCAGCGTGGCTGGGCGGCCCTCCTGGCTGGATGTCGAGGCGTCAGCGCTGCCGACGTCAGTGGCAGTGATGGCCCCTGCTCTGACGGAAGCCGGACCTCAGAAAGCTGAGAATTTGCTCAAGCCGGCGGGCGGCTTCCTATCCGCCGAGCAGGCCAAGCAGGTTTGTCTCTCCGCTACACTGCCTCCTCCTCCTACTACTACTACTACTACTACTACTACTAAGTGGATAAAAGTAAGAGATCTTGGCTTTTTATTAAACAATTGGCGGGCGTCGCTCGATCAGATTATGAAATAGCTTCTAGCGATGCCGGCCTTTGGTATCGAAATGCTCGAGTAGAGGAAATTAAGTCAGTAGAGTCGAACGTTTATAACGAAACGAGAAGAGTAGTTTGTACTTTGTTATTGAAATTAGGCGAGTATTGATTAAGCACGTCTGATGTCTAGGTTTGTCAAAACCGCGAGGTCCTGGCCCAGTTCGTCGTCTCCGCCAACGTCCAGCCATCGAAAATTGACGAGCAGTGTTTGCACGGAATCCCAAAGGATCTGATCAATGATGTCATCAATCTCAAGTTCGACAGCGGTCTCGACGGTTTGTCCGACCTGATTGCCGGGGCGCCGAGAAAGGAGTCGGCGCCGGTGGCGGTGCGCGAGTCCCAAGTATCGGGCGCCGCTATAATGAACGACCCATCTATGGGCGATCCAGCGGATAGTATGTGTTTCTTCAAACAAATCATGGGTCCTGGAGAAGCCGAGGAATCTTGCGAAATCGCTGAAATCGTGAGCGAGGTCGCCAAGGCGACACAGGCCGCAGACGAAAATAATGATATGACTGTGAACGCTGAGGATAAGCAGCAGACTGACGAGGAAAGCAGTCTCGCGCAACTCATGGGCTTTGACACAGACATGAACGTGCAGACTGCCGATATCGGACAGAACGTTGACGAGATACTACAGGTAATTGTTGTCTGTGTGCGCTTAAACGAAAATGCCGGTCATCGTTTACTTTCTTGTTGCATTCAACTCATTCATTGAATGGCTCTGTAACACATGATAACAGGCTAAGACATTCTTGAATAAAATCAGTAGCTCCATCAAAATTTTTACATTTATTTATTTTAAAAATTTTATTATTACAAAATGGACAAAAAGTAAATTATGTAAATTTTAAGTGTATACAACCATATTCTTTTGAAGAAAATTTCCTGGTTTGATGTCTTCTTTAAATTGCACAAAATATTCATGAATTTTAATCACTGTTACTTGATTTTAGGTGATAAAGTCTATGGAAAATGCAGCGGAAGTGGAAAACGTAATAGACGGTGACGGTGCTTGCAGCGATATCGATGTCTCAGCCCAGTCGGCATCCGAAGGCGTATCGGAAATATTTCCGGATGGCGAGGGCTTTCCGCTGAATCTCCTGAATGACGTTGATATGATGGGACTCGTCAACAACTTATCTGATGGCAGTGTTGTCACGACAGATCATCAGGCACAAGAAACAACGCCGTTAATACAGGAGCAACAGCTACAGCTGGAGCAGCAACAAACCGCTAAACAATGCCAAGTCGTGCAAAAACAGGAGGAAATTGACAAGCGACAGCACGATCTCGAGCGGCGTGTTGCTTTCCTAACACGCAGAATGCAGAAATACCAGGCAAGGATAGTGGGTGAACACGCGGCTGAAGAGATCGGTCATGTGCTCGGACTCGTCCAAAATAACGCAACGAAGGCCTTCCATGAAGATCTCGCCAGCCTCGGTCCTAAGGCGGGTAACATGCGCAACTTCCCGGATCTCGCGGGAAACCTCAACTCATTCCTTCATAAGGTTGAAAAACATTGTACCGCTCAAAGTACCAGCATTGCCGTTAGGCCGCGAAATTCTAGCCGGTACTTTGGCGCCGGTTCTAAGGACAATTACGTCAATACGACGACTAATCGTGTGCCGGCGTTCGGAGTGCCTCAAATTAAACTTGAAAAAGTGCAAGTTGAATATCTCGCGGGATCGCTGGCCACCAACCTCAAGATCATACAGAACCACTACGACTCGGACGTTACAGCATCGAGTAGTGGCGGCGAGAGCTGTGATGAAATGCAGACGTTCAATAATACGCAGCAACAACCGTTACCAATGTGAGTGCATCAACAGTTGATTAGAATCGTAGATCTTGTTGTTGATAATGTTTTCCGCTTTAATCGCTGTGATAGTGAACACATAGTGTTTCAATCGTGAAAAAGATTGCAGAGTGAAGCACGGAAATTTAAGTCAGTGGCGAGTTTTTCTTTTCAATACATATGAATGCGTATGAAAATTGAAAATTAATTAATTTGGAATAAAACTCGATCTTTTTAGATGTAGAATTAATTTGGAATTTCGCTTATACAGAAACTTGTATTATTCAAGTTACATATTTCACTTTGAAATCTGCAACAGTGCTTTATACTACTTTTGCAAAATTGAACGTTCTCAAAGTACATAGAATTTTTAAATGTTTGTGAAATAAATTGATTTCAATTCTTGTTCAAGTTTAACTTGAATTCAGTAATGAAAACATGTATGTATTATAATGTTATCAATATCAACTTGTATTTCCGTGCTTTTATTATTAATACCCCCAGCGCGTGCAAATATATTTCATGCTTTTTGTATTTTTTATGAATCTTCATTCTTTGTTTTCCCTTTAATATTACTAAACATTGCGCGCTTCAATTTCTCAATACGTTCTTGTGCTTCGTTACGTACTGATATATTTTTAATTATATTGGAACGATTACGTATTGTTTAAATTGAAATGCGCCCAGTAATTTAAATGTAAAATGAAACGCATCGAAAATTCCCCTCAGGTAGGAATAACGATTTAATGATTAACATGTTTAAGTTTCTTTTATTAATCATTTGGCTACCATGCGATATCTGCTTAATAAAGGAGGATCGAAATTATATTTATTTGGCTCGACTTTCCTCGTAATTTTTTTAATTTTCATTAAAAATTAAACATTGTATCTTAGTTTTTCAAGTGGGAAAGTTGTCTTTCTCAAAAGATGTATATGTAGTTTTTTTAGTACACTTTTGAGTTTATGCTTATCTGCTTACTTTCTTAGCTTTTTTGTATATTTCATTATTAATTGTACTTGTTTATTTTTACACATCATTCATGAAACAGCAGTAAAGATTGCATCATCTTTCTCTCATCTGCACCAGATATTTATTCTAGATTTCTTTTCTTTTTTTCTTAATAATTCATATATTAATTAATGATATTATGAATTGCATGTTTTTACTTCTTCTAATTATTAGATCATGTCACATAAGTACCTACTATTACTTATACAGAAGATAAATTTTTCTATTTTTACAATTAATATTTTAGAATGCAAACATTTAATGATATATGATACAATTTAAACTCTATATTTTTTAGTAACGACATTTTTCATACTCGACTATATTTAAACATTTTTAAATACAGTCGATTTAATTGTTGCCGTACGTGTTACAATGCAAAAAAGGCAAAACAGAATTAGTCGGAAATTCAGTCAATTAGTTTTAAAATAGACTGTGTTTTTAAAAATTCTTCTGCAAATAATTTTGCAAGTGAGATTCGATATTTACTGACTCGTCAAAACGATTGGAATTTCTACCACTATACCTAAATATATCGAAATAAGAGTGATACCGTATATAAATTTGAGAACCTAAAATACGAATACTTTTTTAAAAGTTACGTAATCTACACCTAACTTCGGATAAATAAGAATAGTAAAAGCAAATCTTAAAAATAAAAGATTGAACGAAAGTTTTAGATATTTCACTATACGTTGAATACTAGTAGTGTTTACTTCTATAAAATATAAAATTTTTAAAATCTCATTTCGCTGTAATTATTCGTGAATGTTGTGTAATACTTTCTTCTAATTTTATCTGAGAAAATGACTCATTAGCAGCCTGATAAAAGTAATGAAATAACGTGCTGACTACGTTGTTTCGATCTACAGAAATATACTTTTTTTTAACTATGTGTGAAAGACAATAAAAGTGATATTTACACGTGATGCTATTATTTGTTGTTTTTTTTGCACGAATTTCGTAAATCACAAGTACTACAAAATGTATGCTGCTATTTCTGGATTATATCGATAATCAGTACATTGTTGATTTTGTAAAAGTATTCCTCATCAATGCACATCGTATTCTATCTATATACAAAATCATCCAGAATAATGAACTTGTCCATTCGTCAATCTGGTTAACGACCTACATACACAATTTAAAATGATACTCATTGCTAGCGACATTTCTCATTGAATGCGGCATTTCAACATCACATCTGATTCTCTTTCATTCCACTATTCCAACTCATTCTGCTAAAACATAAACTGAATAATGATAATGGGCTTCGAATTTCCAACAACGCAAAAACCCTTACACGTTACGCAACAATGTCGAGAGCGCAGGCGTATCCAGACGTGAAAAGCTCGCCCTTCAAGGTACCTACCTACCTGCCTTCCTACCTACCGCCTTTTCGAGAGTAGCAACCAACCAGCCACTCCCTCCGGCCGGGCGGTTCGAAAATGACGCGGCGCGCACACTGCAGGTCAATAATGTGATATTTTCCTGAAAACTTAAGTGCCCCTATAAATAATAGGGCTACTGTTTAACAAATTATTATGGTGTCTTGAAAGAGACAATTGGGTTTATGGTACATATAATACGGAGAGGCTCATTAGTTAATGACGTCGAGCAGGTATAGATATGGATTTATGACGATGATCTCGTTATACGCACAGGCGAGGGAAGAGCGTTAAAGAGCTCGTTAAAAGTTAATCTTACGCTGCAGGTTCTGAGATTTAATTACCTAATAGGTTGACGCTAGTTGTCGGTGTGTTAATAATACTTTGTTTTTTTTCTGTTTGAAGGGGAAATATACATTTTGAGGAAGCGAGGATTGCAAATTGGCATGAGGAAATTTGATAAATTTGTAGTATTGTGAACTTAAAATGAGATAAAAGCCCTCACGTGCATCGTTTGTTAATAATTAGTACGATGTCAATCAAGATGCGAAAGAAATTGTTTAAATTAATTTAACTCGAAAAATATTTAATTATTTCCTCTCAACATTATTATAAACTTTCATGCACTATGCGAGTCTTATTTAGATTTAACGATAAACAAAAGTGTACAGCGCCGAGCTTTTTACCTGTTGTTAGAGGCGTTTATGCTTTATCGCACGAAGCCCTTCCGGAGTCATGAAAATTAATCAACAACGACAATTATCTTTCGGAGCGACCGCTCTCAATGGCGTTGCTCAGCTAAATTTTGTTTGCGTAGCGGGTGTCGGGACGAACGCGAAAATTTAGAAGGTCGAATTTACAGGCTATTGATTAATGTATACGTTGGTTTACAAGATAAATAGTTTTAGCGATTCTGCGTACAACGAAACCCTTTAAATCAATTTTGGATTGTTGTCGTTTTTAATGATTTTAATGAGATCAGATTTGTTCATAGAAGTTATAGAGTTTCAATTAACATGTTGATCCCATATGGAATCAGAATAATACGTTGAAAGCTCAAGTTAATTACCCCGTATCATTATGGATTATGACTAATTTGTAACTTTAATTCTATTGCGAAATTACCAGATTAAACATCAAAAAAACGATTGCAATTAATTTCAAGTACACTGTAGATCTAAAAACTTTAACATATTGCAGCTTTATCAAAAGCAAATAGTTAATAACTAACTAATCAGCACTTCTAAAAAAATAAATTTCTTTAAGAAAGGTCAGTCAATATCCATGCCAAATGAAACAATCAAATATTCAGTTATGTCTTGTAAGATAACGTTTAGTTAAAAACGAATATACTTATAAAAATTATTTTAAGGTAGTACTATCGGCCGTAAAAAAATATATTAGTGAATAAACATTAGGACTTTCGCATTTCATGTATGGAATATTTAATGTACGTTTATCAAAATTTCGAAAAAATCTGAACACTTGATTTAATAAATTTTACGATTAAGATTGTCGGAAACGTTGATGTCCTATATAAACTACGTGTAAACTCAAAATTACTAATAGTTTTTTGCTGGTTTGGTGTAGCTTTCCAGAAATGTATATGCGAGTCAGTTTGCGGCCAAAACATACTAGCATATCAAATTTCATAACTTCATTTCATAGATAGTACTCTTTTAAAAGCACTCTTTCAAAAGCACCTGTCCATTAATGCGCAATTTCCTCTTTCTGTTTACAGTGCAAAGCGAGCAAGTTGGCGGTATGCACAGGACCGTGCGAACGTGGCCGCCCGATGGACCTGGCTGCAGACCCAGATCTCAGACCTCGAGTACAAGATCCGTCAGCACAACGAGATGCAACGTCAGATCCGTACAACCAAGGGTCTGGTCATGCTCGAGGCGGAAACGCCTTCGGCGGCGGTCAACGGTTACAGCGGGGTGTTGCCCGGCTCGACGTCCGGTCGTAGCTGTTCGTTCGATGGAGCCACAACTTCGACACCTTCGATGTCAGAACCGGGTACCAGCACTGGCAGCGGTGGCTTTGGGGCGAGCAGGACGAGACCGTTCGTGCGCTCGATGTACCGAAAGCGAAAGCTCGTGCAACTCGATGGGCTGCACGAGCTGTCGAAAAAGGCCGCCCGGCCGGCAACTATCAAATGCAGTTGCGACGGAAGTCGCGCACCCTGTGCGGTTTGTACTGGTAGGAGGGATTCCGGCCTTAGTCAAGAAGCGTTGGAATTGCTCTCTGTACCCGAACGCATCGCAGCTGTCGATCCGAGCTTTCATCCCGTCCTCTCGATGCCCGACGGTACGTTGATTTTACCAACATTGTCAACAAATTATTACTAGCTTTTATAAGGTTTTTTGTTCAATGCAAAAGTTAATCTTCTTTGTGATATAAAACTAAATGCGTCTCTTACGATATTTTCAATAGAAGTGACTCACACTGTACACATGGACGCTATTATGCGAACGCCGGAGTGGCAACAGAAAATGATGAGAGGAGGCTTACGTATTTCGAAGTTGAAGGATAAGGATGGAAATGAAAGGAGAAACAAAAAGGTGTCGGAACATCGGACCAAATATCCAGCGAGATTGAAAAAGTCTCAGACGACGTTAATAAGTGCGCGTGAGTATTCGCAGTATTTTCTGCAGCTAATATTAAAATTTAGAATACAATAACTCCTTTGATGTTTTGTCATTGTCTTGATTAAACTAATGTAAAGCAGTAATTCTTTTTTAACACGTTGATCCAGACATTCAAAAAGACGAAACAATCACTATAGAGTTTAATTTTTACATTTAACAATTATATTCTTTGTGTAGCATCTAAAAATGTTTACTTTAATAACACTCTTTACTCATACTAATAATTTAACATTCATGATTCTCTCTTCAACTAATTTTTTTTACTCCTATACGCAAACTCTGCTAATCACAGCAACGGATTCCACAGGGATAAAGCGAAAAGTCTTGAAGGGTAAGCGAAGTCGGAGCAGTACCGAGCGGACGAATCATGGCATCGGTCGAAAACGTGGATCAAAACAGCAATCACAATCGCAGTCACAGCAACCATCACCTGCACTGGACGATGAAGAAGATGCCAGCGCGCTTTCCAGTTCGAGCAAGTACTCGTCGCCAGTGCCTTCCCCTCAGCCCGGCGGCGCCAACGCGACCGCGACGCTCGCCACGGCGGGGACGACGACCGGCTCTACTGTAGCCACGACAGCACCGCCCCCACCACCCGAAAAAAATACGCTTAAGGAGAAATCCTCCAACAATCACAGTCATAGGTAAGCCACGGGAATGTCAGTGGATTTTTTTCAAGACGCTCGCCTCTTTTTTGCTTCTTCCTGTCTACCAACAGCTATGTGAGTGAGGCTCGTTTTAACTTTTTAATTAGACAATGAAAGATTTCGAAAAGTTAACAATCGAGTTGTAACACCGAACCGGTTAATTGAGAAATAGGGTTCCCTACTTTTGGCACGGTGCCTTTTTTCTATTAATGGATGTTTATGTTTCTATGACGATAGAACTAGAAAATATCATTGGTTGTTCTAGAGTTTAAAAAATTTCTAGGTATATTAACATTAATGGATGAACTAAATTTTCTTCATAAATTTTCTCATACATTTTACACATGAAAAAATTGTATGAAAAAAAGTTTTAATGATTTTCACTTGTAGTTGTTTGTGGAAAAGAGGCATTTTTATTTTACTTTGATTTCTCTGTTGAATTCTTTTTCTTACGTACATTTTATTATATTATATTGTTTAAATCCAAAAACAAATATCTTTATTATTTTTCCTAAAATAGGTTTTCAATTTATTTAATTAAGGTTTGTTTAAAAAGTTATATTATATGTGAAAAATGTACTGGAAAAATGTTATGGACTGCTAAAAAGCCTGCAAAACGTGGGAATAAAGCATGCAGAGAGAACTCGCATTTGATTGAATTTAAATACAATTTTTCATTAATTTATTTATTAATTTTATATTTTAGTCAAAATTTAAAAATCATAACATGTATGTATGATAAATTATAAATCGTATTTAACAGGGTTTATCAAAGGTGAAATTAGAATTTATAAGAAAATAAGGAAAGGTTTTTTTTAATCAAGGTAGTCCTTCCAAGATGAAAAGGAATTTGCAGGCGTTTGATGACAGCTACATTTTTACTTGTACGTTTGCTTGTTATTTGCTAGTTTTGCTTTATGATAAAATATATAATTAAAGATCGATTCCTATTGGCTGATTATTTAATGATCGATCATTTTTCGACCTCTAATTCCACATCTATAGTAATCAATGCTAACCGTGTTGTTTTTATTCATCGTTTTTTTAATATTGAAAATCAATAACACATTCTCATTTAATATTTGACAGACTTAACAAAAAAAAATTACTGAGTAATAAATTAGTTTCTTCGTAAGACCTTACGTTATATATTTTAGTTTATTTAGACAATAAATCGATATAAATTATAGTATCATAAAATATAATGTTTGGTTTTAAGGAAGGACTACCTGAAATTTTGTTTTTATTATCTTTGATACAGATCATACAAACGTTTATCATACAAACTAAGTATTTTGATTTTCATTGTGCTAACAGGTATGTTTTTAATATTGCAGTCGTTTACGACAAAATTCGTACGACATTGACAATATTGTCATACCGTACAGTGTCGCTTCTTCAACGAGACTGGAAAAGCTGCCCTACAAGGAAATTCAAATACCAAAGTACGTATAACTTTTTAAATTATATATTTTATTGCCGAAATTGAAATGTATTTCAAGAAAGTTTCATAATTTTGCATCTTTTTTTAGATGGAGGCTGTGTGATAATTCATCAAATTCTTCGGATGTAAATAATGGCGCCGTTCAAAAATCTTTACCGGACAGTGATGTAAGTACTTAATCTGGAAATGAAATGTTTGCATATTTTCATTGATATGGCAAGTTCTTATCGCGACAATTTTTTTAAATTCAGGTTGAAGACGTTTCTGAGGAGGCGACCGCGCTGCGGCACGAGCGAAGTGAAAGGGAAGAGAACAAACGTTTCATGACTTTCATAAATTTGCCGCAGTCGCGGATGCGTCACAGCCGACGAACAGACAGTCGAACAGATAGCGGGGCAAATACGCCAGGTAAAGCCAAAGAAAAAAAGTGCCATTCCTTTAATTACTACTACCTATATTATCAATAGTATGAATACTTAAATGAGAGATAAATAACAAATTTTAATATTGTTTATTAACGTTTGCATATAAGGTCTTATTTTTGACTTCGTATTAATATTTTTTAGAAATAACGATTTATATGTTCATATTTAATTTATTTGCTGTAAATTTGTGAAAAAATAATCAACTTTTAAATAACAAATCGATAACATTTTTTTCTCCAAATAATGGCTAGCCGCTAAGTAAATTGTCACGCTCTTATTGCAGATCCTATGTCACCGCACGCGAGCGATTTCGGCGGTGATACGATGTCACCTATAACCTCGCCACCGGCTACGCCCTCAAACGTCCATGACGGCGAGCACTCGCAGCAACAGCAAACGGAGACTCATCATCGCTCGGGCTCCTTGCAAAACGCGCTGCGCCGTAGGACAATGTCTTCGTCCGCCCGTTCGCAAAAGGACGAGGCGAATAATTCAGTTATTGAAGAAGAGCATGTGGTACGTTTGCTGTAACTTTATGTAACTTTTGCAGTAGAACCTTGATTTTTATGTTCGTTTTTAGTAACTTGAATTTTTAGCTGTGTAACACATATTAAATATAAACACAAATCTATTTACAGCAAGTCTTGCCATACGAACCAAGAAGTTTCCCCTTAACTGATGAAGACTATGATAAAATGTTAGAAGCAATGCCAGGTGGACATTTACAGGCCACTTCAATGTCTGCCTGCTCTCCAGCAGTAGAGAAAATGGATGTAAGGCATCAATAGATCATACAATATGTCAAACTCATTAAGTTTTTAATTATCAATACGAAATGTATCTTATTATGCAGGAAATAGATTCTCAGGAATCAGATTCAACAGAATCCGCCTTATGCGATATGGAAGGAGAAGATCCAAATGATCCTGAATGGACAGTGGCAGAAGCAAGAGAAACAGAAAAAGAGCGAATTAGACCTACGGCCAAGAGATAGGAGGAGCTCGCGAGAAGCTCCATATTTTTGGCGCGTATCTCGATTTTAATGGCGAGTGTTTGTTTTTCTATGCAAAATAAGCTACCTGTCAATTGTTATGCATACCTGTCAGTGACGACATTGCACCTTGTGTAAAAGTATGATACTATCAAGCTGTAAAGTGTATTATAATTATAAATTTTGTAATTTCACCGACGTTTGCGCTTTAATAGCTTTATCTTTAAAGAAAACTGATAACGAAAAGTCCGCTCAAATAGCTTTTTTGTAAAAAAAAGAATGAAAAAAAGAAACTCGAAAAAAATTGCGACAGATGGTTTAGAACCGTTAATGGTTCTAAAGAAAATAAAAGGAAACTTAAGAAGCAGGAGAATGTATTTATACTTAATTTTTAGAATAGAAACTCGAAGTTTAACTATGCGAGTCGCAACAATGAATAAAAGTGCCAATTCCAATCTCCGTACCGTCGTTCATTTCTTGAGTTTTTTTTGCAGTTTTTATTATAAATATATTTTTTTAAATACTAAAATATGAAATTTTGTTGTAAAATAATCTTGAAAATCAAGAGTTTTATCAAAAAATATAAAATTTGTTACAATGTAATTCTTTAGTCATCAAAAAACTATTTTGAATTCATAAAAACTTTTAGAGATTCGAGAAATGGTTTAATGACTTTAAAATTGATAATTTATTTTTTAATTCAAAGAAAATTTTTTAAGAAAAAAAATTTGATTAAAAGGAAAAAAAAATTAACAAAATACTATAAATGTAAAAATACCCTGTTGCGTATAACATGATGGAGATAACATGATTTTAATCATACTAAATATTGTATAATTTGGACCCAAAGTATTGATTATCAGTTTCAATTATAATACGAAGCATTCTTGAAATATTTATCATCGAAAAAGAATTTAAAAAAGTGCACTATTAAAGAAACTTTATGCTAAATAGAAATATATACATTTGAGTTCACGTTACAAATCTTTACAATCTTTTTAATAAATTTTGTTCTGTGATTATTAAGCTCCTTGATAAGACACTTTTTTAAATACTTGCAAAAAAAATGATAATTTAACAAGTCTGATAATGTTGGAATAAATAATCCTAAAGTCTGCTCTACCTTTTGCAAAATATATTGCAAAAGTAGTACGTGTATAATAGTAAATGTAAATTAAAAGGCAAGAATTAAAAAGTTGAAAATAATTTAAAAAAAAAAATAATAATAATAAAGAAATACTGCTCAAATTAGTATTGGCTCCTTCATTTTATACAAAAGAATTAACGTTTAATCAACATCACAATAACATAATTTCTCTAAAATTTACTGAAATTTAGCACATTAATACAAGATTATTCTGATCTTAATAAAAATTAAATTTATGTTCCAATTCAATGTCATCTCCTATTTTATTTTATTTTATTTATTTTTTTTTGTATCATTCATATGTACAAGTAGAGTATAAATCTATTTACAACAAAAATTGTCTTGATGGTTGAATGTAAATTTTGTGATTAAAAATATACCATCAATCAACATAGCTTAATAATTTTTCTTTCCTGCGATATCCTCCCTTTTATGAGTTCCATCACAGAATGGTCTGTTAGCAGTTTGTTTGCAGTTGCAGAGCCAGTAGTCCTTGGATTTTGTTACTGTAAACTTAATGGGTTTTAGCTTAAGTTTCAAGAAAACATTGTTATGGGTTCCATCACAGAAGGGTTGATTTTTACTGTGTCCGCACAAGCACCAACTGTAAACTTTTCCCTCTTCACAAAAAATTTTGTGAGGTTTCTTATCGTAAATCGCACCATTTTCTTTTTGATATGTAGCTGAATAAACTTCCTTCAAAGGGTTTACAGGGATCTCTGCTTCGTCCTTGTTCGATTTCGTAGAATACTGATTAACCTAAATAGACATAGGCAATTGTCAGGACATAAAACTTCAAGGTAAGTTTTTTATTACTTAGAACATATACAATAGGTTAGGCGGTACGTATAGAGCAATTACCAGAGTAATGCCGGAGTATAAAACTTCAAGGCAAGTTTTTTATTTATAACATGTATAATGATAGGTTACACGGCATGTAAAATAAAACAACCTATTCAGTATATAGTTGAAAAGGTGCAAACAATTATCGGGCCATAAAACTTGAAGGTAAACTATTTTTTACTATTTGAAACATGTATGATAGTTAATAGGTTAGGTGGCATGTAAACTATACAAGCTGCATGCAGTAGTGAACTGTATGTACAGAATGATATTAAAACACAAAAAATGAATTCAATTCAGACTCACCGTACGACATCGTACATTGGAGAATCTGCTTAATCGAGCTAATTTACTACTCAATAAATTGTAACTCATTTTCACTTAAATTATTCTATTTATTTACGCAAATAGAATTGAAAAAAAGCTGCTCCGTATTTCGAACTTCGAAACCGTTTACAAACTGTATAGCAGTCGAGCCGACTGCCGAACTGAAGAAATGGAGCGATGAGGCGAGCAGCGCAGGCGAGTGTGGGAGTCACGGAGTGGAATTGTTTCCGAGCTCACGTCTGGAACACGCCCCCACCCCTCAGCCGCCACTGCCCCTCCGTGCCCCTCATTCGAGAATTATAAACGTGACCGTCAGCAATAATATTTTTACCGTTTACTAACGATTCAATGCCAACAAATTGTTTTAAATAAAAAAAAAAAAAAAAAATAGCGCTATACATATTGTAACCTTCTGAGACAAAGATGGAAAATATTTTATAGTTACTTAATTTTTGTTTTTTTATTGACACCTAATTTTTTAAAATGACGTTATTTAAATAAAAAATATTTTATATATGCTTAATTTTGTTTTTCTAATTATAAACATTTTGTTTTAAGAAATGATTGACCTCCCAATAAGATCGTTATTTCGCAATGAAAAATTTTATTATAAATTTTAATGCAGGACCATTTTTTTTAGCATCAACACAAATGTATGTAGAAATTAGTCTCACGGTCTATTTTAGTATCTAAACATCAAAGTAATAAATATCGAAATCTACATGTCCAGGTACTAAAAGTTGTAATTAAATATGAAAATATGATTTCGTTTGAGGATAGAAAAAATTCAAAGAGTTCAAAACTGTTACGCTGTTTTTTCAATTGTTATTTTATTTTAACAGAACGCATAGTGAGATAAAAACTCCACATAGGCGTTAAAATTTTTGTTCAATATTACAATTTTTCATACTGTGTGCACAACACATACTTATAAGAAATTTCGATAAATATGTATACAGTTGCACTCAATCATAATCATAATAGATACACTGCTGCATACAAAAATTACGTGTTACATAAGAAAAGAACAAATAGCTATAGAATAGTCTCTCTCTCTCACTCACTCTAAGTTTTTCACTATCATACTTGCACACTTTTTTTATGACCTCAATGCTATTTAAATTGGTGTTTATAGCACACCATAATGTGGCTAAATCACGCAATGGCATACGGAATGTGAATCTTGTGATAAAAATCAATGCACTCATTAAAGACTTATAATTATAAAAAATAACATTCATTAAAACTATTCTTTATTTGCTTTTCTCCTCCGTGGTCCCTCTGCAGTTGAGGTTGATTCCTATATATAAGCAAGGATTACAAAAGCATTAATAAAAAATTTCAAGACTTTTATGAAATTGATTTAATTATAATGTTTACCTTGCTCTTGATAATCTCTTCAGTTAGTTCCTCAGATTCTGGCGATTCTTCAACTTTATCATCACTAACTTCATCTACAGTAGCTGCCTCAGATTCTTCTTTATCTTTTTGAAGCAGTTCTTCGTTTTCAGCTTCATTATCATCTTCTTTATTTGGTTCTTTAGTATCCTACAAAATTTGAAGATTGATTGTAAATATCGTTATTGATAAATAACATTGATTGTGACTAGCACTACTTGCAAGCATGCGCATCTACTTTTTTGTACTCTTATACCTGGCTTGTAAAGCAGCAACAATAAATAATCAGCATAACAGGTAGGCCTAGCAATATAATATAAACGGTCCATATCCATGGGTGTTCAGCAGTGAAATTTACAATTCCTTGCCAAAGACCAGACTAAAGAGAAAACAATGATAAAAAAAAAATCTGTAATTACTAAAGCTCTATTTTAAAATTTAATACATAATTGAGCAATTTATTTAGCACATTAAAACTAGCTTTACACAAGTAATCCCAAGTTTGCTTCAACTTTACTCTAAATTTACACTTTATACGCGTACCTCTCGTGCTCGTGAGATGAGAAAGCACACGTAAATACAAATGGGGATAGCACAGTATACAAAATATGCAAACCACCATCCAGGTTTATAATTCATCATTCTCATCATTTTACCCCAAAAACTTTCCTAATTGGATTATGTGCATTCACAGAGTAACAAGTTTAGTAATAAAAAGTTTCGATGGAAAGTAAGATTTATAATTTTATAATAAAAATGAATAGAATTTTCACAGTCATTGATAGTTACTCACCGATTCTATGGCAATTCTTTGTTTTCGAACTTCGAATGTTTGTTCTGCCCATTTCTGCGCCACAATTTCATCGTCCGTGACAATAATGTTGTCAAAGAGTAAGTCAGGTGACATTGACCATAATTCAAATCCAACTGCATACTAAAATTCAAAAGAAATATTATTTTTACTGTTCAGTAAGTTCAGTGCACATTGTACAAAATTCAACTTACAATTGGAGTCATTCTGAAAGGATTCTCATCATTGAAGTAGTCGGGGTTGTGAATTAGCCTAGGTTTCCATTTTCCTTGATAATTAGGATTATTTATTAATGGTGGAAGCCATTTTCCTTTGTACTTAGGATTACTAATAAGTCGTTTTTTATATGGGCCGCATCCCGGTGCATCTAGGCACTTGGGATTTTGAATCTCTGGCGGTTCCCATTCCCCATCCATTTCTTCATCCCAATCTGCAGGTTTCACCGAGTCAGGATTTGGTATGGTTGGTGGCTCATCTTCTAGCCATCCTTCAGGCACTTGATCAGTTTCATCAACAACCTGTGCCGGTGCATCTTCATCCCAGTCTTCAGGCTTGACGGCAGTTGGATCTGGTATTTTTTCCCTTTCGTCCCAGTCTTCTGGTCGCTTATCATTTGGATCTTCAATTTCAAGTGGTGGATTGACAGGAGGAGTAAAATCATCCAGTAGTGAACCATCGTTGACCACATTTCCATCAACTTTGACTTCAAAAGTATTGTCTGGACGAACGATGAGAGTGTACAAATGGGGTTGTTTGTCTTTGAAAAAGTCTTCCAGTCTTTCCTTTGGCTTTTTAGCATGTTTTTCCTCAATGGAGCCATTGAGAGGGTTTCTGTGCCTGAAGATGAAGTGCAGCTAGAAAAATAACGACATTGATTTTGGTTTTCTTTACAATTATCGTTCGTAACACAATGTCGTGTAAAGAAACAGCAACGTACCATGTGATCGTTGCCACACTTATCAGGGCCAAACATAATACTGTAGGGAGTCTTATCGTGGAAATTCCTCAAGTCCTTGTGTTGAGGATCAACGGATATCAGCTTCAAGTAGGCTCCACCGCATTCTTGTCCTTCTTGAAAGATGACTTCGTACTGCACGATCAGTGGCTTGTCATCGAAAATAAAGGGTTTGTTGAGCAGCGTGGACAGAGCAGCATGTCGAGCCTTGCTCTTGAGCACCAGGCCGAGGTTGCCATTCTCCACACTGCGCTTGGGCTCCTCCACAGCCCAAATACCTGTGAGATAGAGCAAGCAGTGTGTTAGAGAAAGTTTGAAACGAAAGATAAACTTATACTAACCATCATATTTCGCGATATCTTCGTCGATGTTCTCCTTCTTGGCTTGCGACTGGATCCAGATCTTGTCGAACCTCTGCTTGTCGTCGAAGTGGTCGGCTAGGTAAACGTTCCCGGGTAGCTCCGGGCTTGTGTAGTCCTCGATCTTGGGCTCGTTGTCGGCGGGCTCGTCCTCGACGACGACGTCGTCGATTTCAGGCTCGGCCGCCCTTATAGGTGCGAACCGGCTGCAGACCGTAAACAGTAGCAAGCAGAGGACCTGCCTCCGGGTCAGAGCCATGGCAGTATTGTAAGTGTACTATACTCGGCTGATGAAAAGGAGGAGCCGATCCGAATCACTTGAGAGACTACACACGTATACACTTATTACGTCCGCAGGCGGCGGGGCGGGGCGGGCGGGGAAGCCTCTCAAGAGCTGGAAAACCGGAGTCTCTCGACGATAAGCTCCGAATCACCGCCGCGGCCCGCGCGCGCGCCACTGAGAGAGTCCAGTGCCCCTCTTGCTGATGCGTGTGACAAAATGATGCTCGGCAATATGAAGCTTCCGGTATATACGACGCTCCTCTATAGCTCTCGGGAATTCCTGCAGCGTTGATTTCCAAATTTTATAGACAGATAGCTCGTCAATCACATACATACGCAGCTATGTTTATTGTATTAGTTGGCTATGGTTTAATGTAACCTAACACCGCCGACGTCGCCACGGAAGCCCAAAAATGTAAATGATCGCGCCCCCCCCATTTACACACACGTATACACACACATTATAGGCGCAAAAGTTGCGTATTTTCTATAACCTAATTTTCTGATTTACTTTCAGCCTGAGATATACTACCTGGACGTTACCGATGAAAATGTATCTAAACGCGCAGTGGTGGCGTTTAAGAGTTTCAAATTCGATTAGCTTATTGTATTTAATTCAATGGCTAGGCAGCAGACAGCAGCACGCAGCTAAGTAGGTGAGCGCTACGAGGCGAGTAATTAACCATCGGCGTGGCAACATTAATAAGCAACAATAAAAAAAAATATATGTATATGACAGTATAGATAGCCGTGTATGTATATGTGTACAGGTATGAGTAAGTTTAAGTATAGGTACCTATATACGAAGAATTGATAGTAGCGTAGCGGTAAGGAGTCAGTCAGCCGGTATATCCCCGTTGTCGTCGTCTGGTGGCGGACGGCGAAGCGTCGCAGCGAATCCGACGAATCAACGACCGACACACGAAACGACGAACTGCTGCGGCAAACACAACACACAAAACGCCAAGCGTGTCCGAAGCTCACGCATCACGCGCATGCAGACAGCGCATCAGCTTTTACTCGGCAGCTGCTGCAAGCATCCCCTTGGGAGACTTGCACCAGCTGATTGTTTTCGATCAATTTATACGCTGCGCTGCAGTGAACTCTGTATATGATACAGACGCTACCTACTATATGCGGGGGAGCTGCAGCCGCCTCTGTCGATCGGTCATTTATATATTTATGCGCTTATAATAGATCCCGCATCTTGCGTGGAATACAGTACTTATTCGTTTATGAAAATAGTGTGTGATGAGCGTGTGAATAATTTTATGCGTAGAATCGTGAATTTTTGGGTTATTAATGTTTCGCACAGCTTTCATCGCGTTTTGTCATCTGATCCCCCTCTCCCTCCCCCGTAAAGTCTAGGTATGCGTAAAGTGCAAATTTTACGCATTCTACAAATGTTTGAAGTCGCAATCTACGCACCTGGATAATAAAAAAGTGCGTATATATGCAACCTTGCTTCCATCGGGCGCAATGCAATTATTCAATATTGTATGTTGTACACCGACGGTTTATACATAATAAGCCGCGTGTATATGTGGAGCTCGGTTTACACGATGATTTCTGCAAATAACAAGTTTATTAATATAAAGTTATTCTTCATTTCATTAACATGTGAACATTATGTGAATTATAAGCGTGAAAATGAATTGTCGAAAAGTACAACATGTGACAAAATAATGAGAAAAAAAACGCAAAAGACAGCTGTTATAAATTCGTTCAAACTACCACAAAATAACTATAATACATATTTTTGTCATGCATATTCATTACACCTTTATCACACATTTTTCATAACGCGGATTTTTTCGATTAGCAAGCATACGGAAAAAATCAAAGGTCACATTTGTTGTGATTCCACGATCGCTACACATCAATAATTAGCATAAATGATGACAAGATCTTTGAGAGAGCAGCGCTCATAATTACGGATTTGATGGGATATAGCTATAAGTACCGAAACAAGTAAGTATTTGCATAAATACAACATGGGTATAAAGGTAATAATGGTTCGAAGCTTTTTCGATTAGTTGTGGGTGAGGGCTACCTATATACCGGTGTTCTGCACATCTATATGCCGGACCGAGGCCTCTTGGTAAACTACTACTACTTCCTGATAGTGCTGTCGATCAGCTCAATCAGCTCATTCTTTCCTGGACTTGTACATACATAAATCGGCTTTCGCGCCACAAAAATCGACGGGGCCGCCGACATCATAATCGGCGATAAAAGGTACTGCATATACCATCAACGAAATAATATAAAATTTTTAATACATGCGATAATTAGCATAATTTTACATTCCTTCATATGCCATATATTTCAAGCATCCATTCGTAAAGAGCAAATTTTACGCGTATAAGCAAACACAAAATCAGACTTTGCGCTCGTCGTATTGAAACTCTCGTGTGATTGTCACCCTCGGTTCGCGTTCGCTTCTCTAAGTTATGTAAGTATGTTTTTAATAGAAAAATCTAGCTCTATGATTTTTCTGGTCATCATCCGAGTCAATCAAACCATTAATTTTATTATAAATAAAATATGCATTTTGAACATTTATTAGCGTATGAACTGCACTAGCCTTCGTTGGGAATCTGAACTCCACTACTATTCGTAGGGAGCAACGATATGATATTAGAAACAGTAGTCTATTCAAGCTTAGTACAATCGATTTTAATAATAGAATATCAAAATGCATAGTTTGTAAATTACTGTATCTATCGATCGACAACGACTTAAGTTACAGGTAAGTAAAATGAATGTCCAACAAAGCTGTAATTTTTATTGAAAATATAACACAGGAAGCCTCGGAAAAACTGAACAACCCCAGCCTCAATCTGATTCACACGGAACGACCTCAGTGGGCAACAAAGCCAGCTTCGTTGCATGGCAGACCCACAGCTTTGGAATACTCAAAGCCGTACTTCTCGGTGAAGACTACCCCGACGAGCACGACTTCGACGACAACCACGACGACGACGACGCAACGGCCCTCGCACTTGGCTGGACACTCGTCGAAACCCACTACCACGACGATATCCACTTCGTACTACAGTGGACAGTCGACCAGGTATGCCCTTTCCAATTTTGTTTAAATCTAATATATTCTGAAAAAAGTTTATTGAAAATATTTATAAATGTAAATAAGACATTAGTTGATGTATACATCGAATATATACATCCTCCTTTTATAGCTGTTGTTTGCACTAGGTATATACTATTTTTTTAGAATTTGAAAACATGTACACGGAAAATCCATCTGAAAAATTCGAGAAAAAGGAAACATGAAAATCGAATAAAAATAAAACTTGGAAAAAATGTTCAACGCGTCAAACCCCTTCTCGCACTCATTTAAAATAAACGTATTTTTTAAATGAACTATTTGCGTCTTGAACAACTTTTTTCAATCCGAATCAAGTATACGGAAAATCCATTTATATAAACCTTGAAAAAAAGAAAACATGAAAACTGGATAAACATATAGCTGGGATGACACTACTGTAGAAATAACAAATAAAATATAGAATGTTCATAAATGTTTAAAAATATAAAAAAAGTTCGCACATTTTCATTGATATTATTTTAAAATATATTGTAGTAATAAATTCAACAAACTATTGAACGAATATATTTTTCACTTGAATTCTACTGAAACTCGTTAAATACAGAAGACATAAGAAATATATCTTCCTAAGCATCTAATGCCCCATGACAAAGCGATACAAAAAGAAATCTAAAATAAAATATGACCAGGCATAATCGCAGCCAATCCCTCCGCGTTTAACTGTATTCAATGTCAGCGCGCGCGCAAACAGTATAAATTGCTATTATTAAAATAACAGGCGAATAAAAATCACTTAGCCTGAATTTACGACATTATCAGCCCCCGAAACATTAATTCTCGTCTAAATTTATTCGCTTAGCTCACCTACCCATATATATTCCGCGACGAGCACACGAAACGTATATAACTTTCCGCGGGCACGTAAAATTTTACGCGAGACTGTAAAATACGAAACTCCAAATATTTACGAACAAAGCGTAGTATATACGTAGTGGCTCTTGTATCCGCACGATAGTCATCGCGGAGACGAGAAACGGCACGCGACGAATTTCTATACGCCCTCCCCGATGAATTGATAAACTTGGAGTATATTTTTATGGAGAGATTCTTATTATTATTCTCGACGAGACCGATACAGGCTCTTCAATAATATATTTAAAAGAATATTTAATATAGGATTTAAAAGTTTCAAGCTATCCTTTCATTTTCAAAGGCAAAAAAATTAATCACGAATCAAGCTCACGAGAGCTAAGAATAGCCGCAAAAAATGAGAGGAAAGAAGGGAAAGAGTAGTATAGCTAGGAGGAGCTTTTGTTTCGCTCTTTTGCAAACAAGAAGGCACCTGGGAATCTCGAAAAGAAAGGAAACTTTCTTACGTATAAGTCGGCACTTTACGGTGGTCGTTTTGCAAGCACCTGCCCGGCGCGCTCGGCTTAAGGTGAAAAACAAAGAAAAGAACACGGATAATAGCACCGCGAGCTGGAGGAAGTGGAAGTGAGGAGAGAAAATAGACTCGGCGAATGAAACGAAATGAAACTAACAATTTAATCACGGCGTAATAAAAGCTCGTTGTAATTCAACAGCTGTTAACTGTGCGCTTCATCGCGGAATCCAATTTCTAATGGAAATTTGTTCGCTTTTAATGAAATTGTGCATGAATTAAAAGAAATTCAAAAAGATATAAATCAGAAAACTTTAAAAGCAAATGAAAAATTGACTTAAAAAATACGAACTGTAGTAACTTTAAAGTGTTCCAACAACCCTAGCACCAAAGTCATAAATAAAAAGCTCGCCTTACTCAGGCCTATCACTCAGCTCCTTATCATTGTAGCGCAGCCGGATCCGTGCCCCAGACGGCCCACTGGCAAGTAACGACGGAGCCGGCCTTCGTCACGCGGCACAAACCCTCAGCCGCCTCTTCCTCCTCCTCCTCGGCGTGGACGCACAAGCCGCACAAGCCCCAGTGGACGGATCCCCAGAGGCCGAGCTTCAAGCCCACCGAACCCCAGGAGGTACGTTTGAAATTTCATCTTTCGATCCGGCTGAATGACTAAGTGGATCAGTCCGAGTTTTATTCCGTACTCGGACTGTATACGTAGATCTTTTTTTTTCTTCCGAAACGCGCGCGTTAAATTCTTTCTATGAAAACGAAAAGGCATTTATCGTCGGATATGTATAGGTACGTTTTATTATACGCACCGGCACTTTTATCATAAAATTCTGTGCTTTCGAGGTAAAAGCGATAGTTATATATATGCAGCGATGTAAAATCGTTTCCGGCTAAGTGAATTTCGACAATGAAACGCCGGCCGTAAAGCGAAGCTCGAATTTATTCGCGTATATTATCTGAAAATATTTTTTCACCGATAAATCACGATCGCGCGTTGCATAACTATTATATACGAACTTTACGATCGGCGTATCATCACCGGCGTAATTTTACGCGCTTCTTTCGCATCCGCTTGACCCCGTCGTAGTCGACGGTAAAAAGCAGACGCAACTTACTTTCCAGACTCGCCGTTTACGCGGTGAAAATTTTCCAGCTACTTCCGCCTCAAGGTCGAGTGTGGTATATATACACGCCGAGCTATCCAGTTTTTTTGTCGCTTTCACGCGCGAGTTCGATTTCCGCGAGTGGATGACGCTATGCCGACCTGATCTACTGCCACTCGTGTATGTGTGTGTGTATATACGTGTATTTCAATTTGTACTGGTTATTTGGAAGTCAGCGGAGGAAGCCGGGGGGGAATCGAGTCTCTGAGATGGAAATTCCGGAGTTGTTTGGCTTCTTGGTAGATGCAGTGCTACATAGGTGTGATACAAAATAAATTTATCATAAAATCGTTTTGCAGAACAACGTGTACCAAAAGCCTCATTCAGCGCACTACATAACGACGTCGTACTTGGAGACACCGACGAAGCCTCGGCCGACGAAGAAGACGACGACGTCGACCACCACATCCACGACGACCTCGACGACGACGTCCACAACAACCTCGACAACGACACCTCGACCATCGACCTCCAGCACGATGTCCTCATCTTCGACGGAAACGAGTACGGAGACGTCTCCTGCGAGGACAGGCTCCGTGTTGACTGTTCCAGCAGCTCCGGAGAACAGCGACATGTCCTGCGGTGTACCGGCGCTGTTTCCACGACCGGAGACCAGGATAGTCGGCGGAAAGGAAGCTAGCTTTGGAAAGTGGCCCTGGCAGGTATCCGTTAGGCGGACTTCGTTCTTTGGGTTTTCCAGTACGCACAGGTGTGGCGGAGCTGTGTTGAACGAAAATTGGATTGCTACGGCTGGACATTGCGTTGACGAGTGAGTATATGAGTGATAAACGAAGCAAACAAATTGTCACTCCTCTTGTCTAATACAAATTGTCTATTTCAGCTTACTGACGTCGCAAATTCGGATACGAGTAGGCGAGTACGACTTCTCATCGGTCCAGGAGCGATTACCCTACGTCGAACGAGGCATTACGAAGAAAGTCGTACATCCGAAATACAACTTCTTCACGTTCGAGTACGACCTGGCACTGGTCAGGTTGGAGACGCCACTGTCTTTCGCCCCGCACATATCACCGATCTGTCTACCGGCCAGCGACGAACTGCTCATCGGCGAGAACGGGACCGTCACTGGCTGGGGTCGACTCAGCGAAGGAGGCACACTACCTTCGGTTTTACAAGAGGTTAATTATCAATTCATTTATAAGCAATGAAAAAATTAATTAGACCTCGGTTACACTCATCACTACTATTCTAGGTTTCCGTGCCAATCGTAAGCAACGACAGGTGCAAGTCAATGTTCCTCAGAGCCGGTAGGCACGAATTCATCCCCGAGATATTCCTGTGTGCCGGCTACGAAACCGGCGGTCAAGATTCTTGCCAGGTATATAAGCGATCGATAAAATTCTTTACCGGCAAAACCTGAACAAACCTGACGAAACCTAATTTTCTTTTAGGGTGATTCTGGCGGCCCACTACAGGTTCGCGGCAAGGATGGTCGTTACTTCCTCGCAGGCATCATTTCCTGGGGCATCGGCTGCGCCGAGGCTAATTTACCCGGAGTCTGCACGCGGATATCCAAGTTCGTACCCTGGATTCTGAAGAACGTAACCTGAGACGACCTAAGTCCATCAGCAGCCACAGCTGACTAGAAATCGAACTGGACCTCGTCCTTTGATTAGTGAAAGAAAAAGTGGATCAGTCGATATGAAACGCTGCTCCTGAAGGAGAAACGATCGACGGAGAGACTGTTTGTGATACAGCAGCGAAAGAAAAGTGAAAATACTCGCTGAGTTGAGCGCCAGGCTCGAGAGTCACTGCCGACGATTTTGTATTTATATATACATATAAATAGAATTAATATATTCGTATAGACGTTATGTTGTAGAGATGTGGAGTGTTTTGATTGTATGTGTGTTGTGTGAAATGAGTCCTATCTCATGGCGAATCGTTGAAATTCACGAATGTACTTAAGTTGAAAGAGACAGTATTTGTAATCGTTACGATGGCAGCATCAAAGTCTAAGTTATTTTAGGAGAATCTATTTCTATGCATTGAAAATACGGCATTATATGTGTATACTCGAATCAAAAAGCTTCCTTTGATCTTTCAAGATGAAAAAATAAAAGAAACCAACGATGAAAGCAATTTATTTACACTTTTGATACTAGTCGCCGCATGATCAAGGTAGGATTTTCGTTTGTATAGCGCAAAATGTTTTGTAAATGCTTGAATCTTGCCCATTATTATTATTATTATTATTACTATTATATCCTTATCATAATATATATTTTATAACAACATCATTACTATTATTGCTACTTAATATATTCCCATGCATTTCTCTCTCACGTATTTGTTTTTACGCGTTTCCCGTATAAATGTAACATGCTTTTTCTCGTTGTACAGATACACATCATAATATACAGTGTTACACGGAATGTGAAATACATTCCACTCGTACTTTCCGCACTTTTTTACATTTTTTAATATTGACCCGTGCGAAGCAATTCTTTTGCGACCCTTTTTACTTCTTGCGTTATTTGTATGCCTTTGTATTCTACGTTATTTTGTACAAAGCGAAAACATGCAACCGATATTTCATACCTTACACGAAATGAAAAAACTGCGCGAATCTAATTTAAGAGAAGACACTATTACAGATAACTATTTATAGTATATACGTTTGTTTATAGAGCTTGAATTTGTTATTTATAAGTATTGCCAAATAAATACAAGTTGATTATTGGATTTTATAATTTATAAATAGTTCTTATCCCATTATTAAGAGACACGAATATAATTTATAATCATAAATTATTGTATTGTAATTAATAAAGCTATGATTGACGATTGCAATAAACATGAATGTTTTTTCGTTAATTTTTTATTTAAATATATAATGAACAATCTTTATATTACAAGTACACATTGATCTTACAATAAATTATAAACTACGCCGAGTCCAACAAAATGATTCCTTACAGTTTATTCCTCGATTTAATAATAAGTGTGTGTCCCGAAAGTGTACTGCTAAAAGAAGATAGTCCCTCTCGATAAAATTATATTCGAAGTATTATTAGACGCGAATAAATGAAGAGAGACGGTATATATAAATAGACCTCTAAAATTGACGTTTGACATTCAACTTTGACCGCAGTTGGCCTATCGATGAAGTAATTCGCTTAAAAAGGGACATCAATACAACAACTCGATACTTTATTCGCGACGACCTTAAATTAAAACACGAGGCCTAATTGTCAAGAATAGAATTTATTATCGATGAAAATAGAATCATATCGGCTCATGACGATATAACTTACATAATTAAGCAACCAATACGCTAACAATTTTTTTCCAAATACAGCTGAGACCACCTAAGCAATACAACACGAATATACTAATTGATAAATCACAAAAAAATAAAAAATACATCCTAAAATGCTTCTTCATCGCTTTTACATCATCGATCAGTTCTCAATTAAAGAACACATCAAATTTCTCATATCCTATCCAACTGTAAAATTTAAAGAGAAAAAAAACTTCTATATACCAATCCTCATCTACAGTAAAAAAAAAAAAATCGCAATCGTCCGCGCTGCAGAGCCCGAAATCAAGTCTTCATTCACATTCAAATGAGCAGTGGTTATGTTCGTCGTACAGTCCCTCAGAGTATCCTGGAGTTGAGTGGGTCGTCGATGCGGCCAGCAATGAGCGACACGGACGTTTCGCTGTCGATGATGAAGAACAGGAAAGGATGTTCAGCTGTAAAGGGGACGATACCCGGATGCTCAGAGCCCAGTCCGTTCACTGCAACATGCAAACATCATCGTATATAGAGTTTTCGAGTTTAATTCGATTCCGCACTTTAGACGCGCGGTGAAATTAAATTATTTATTATATATGTATAATAAGCGCAGTAATAATGCACACAAAGAACATAAAATTAATTACTCTACAACATAAATGCATTAGCTTTTCCATACAAGCTTCTCGCTACGAGATAGTCGTCTAAACATCAATTAACACCATAAGTAACTCCCTCGCCGATGATTCACCTCTTCATTCGCATTTCAATATAAAACACGTGCGTGTGGCTAAGTATACAGCGTATAAGATCTCATACCTACGCGAAGGTTAAAACGCATAGAAAAGCGTCTTATCATAAGTGGGAGAGAGAAAAAAAAGAATACCTGCACTTCTGTGTATATACACATCAGATTGTATCTACAAAACACAGATCGAGAAACGTCGATTGCGGAATAATTATACTCGGCGGCGCCAGAAATACGCCGATTATAAAGCCGGGAGAGCTGAAATTGAACAGCGAAAAGGATCGGGTCGCGCGAGCGAATAAAAAAGCGAGAAAGGACTGAAAACAATGGCTCGGCTGCGCGTGTAATATCGCAAACATGAAAAGGAGAAATAGCGTATCTTTTTGCAAGGACGGAGTGAGTCACGCGCGCCAGGATATCAGCCATTAGGTCGAAGAGAGAGAGAGAAAGAGAGGACTGCGACAATGCTGAGAAAATTCCGAGAGTCTGAGAAGTGCATCCGACTCGATTAAATGCTGTGTATACACGAGGCTAAGATGTTTTTGCTGCTGGAATGGGATTGCGAGAGAGAGAGAGAGAGATTGAACGGTGTTCTGTTTTAGGATCGAATATTTTAGACATAATATAATTCCAATTTCAGCGTTATTCTCTTATATACACGACATGTTGACCTACATTTTGGAGGGTATTAATTCGGAGAAAGGAAAAATCAATATAACGAATCTTTCGAAACAAGATAGATAGAAGCCCGAAAAGCCGACTGATCTCCCAAGCAACAATCACATAATTAACCTACTACACTTTTCCCCTCACGATCAGCCCAAGCAAACAGTACCAGAGGCAGACCATCAGACTAACGAAATTATAATTCACAAACATAATACCAGCAGTAGCGCACATCTCTCCCGACAGTAAATATATCACCCGCAAGCATTCCCCTGCGTCAACACAAACAAACACACACACACACACACACAGAGACTATCTCCCCTCGCAAACTATATACTCTCTCCCCGCGAAAATAGCCGGAAGTCTCGACTGTTTCCTCCTCTCCCTTTATTATCTATATACTCGGGGAAAAAAAAACCACGAGCAATCTGGCTGCACTTTGTCGAGTAAGACGTTTTTCTCTTTCGTCGCTTAATTTATGGCGTCTACCGAGAACTGGGTCAATGCTATACATATACTCCTCTGTTTCTCGCGAGAGAGAGAGAGAGAGAGAAATGATATCGTTGCGCAAACTTGCGCGAGTAGTAGTGGTCGCGAATGGTCGGACGGAAAGTTCGACGTGGATCAGCACTCGGCGAGTGAGGAATGTATAGCGTTGCGATAGACTCTGTCATGTCGTGACGGAAGAAGAGTCGAGAGCTAAGTGAGGTTCTGTGGTAACGATATAATGGTGGTCACCGGAGTTTTAGGATTTACCCGCTGGTATAATAGTGGATTGCGAAACGACAAGAAAAATTTTTAAAAATTACGAACCTGGTCGAGTGTATCTGTAAGCTTCCCTAGGCGGCGGCACATACACCGGTGGATCCTCCGGTGGCGGTGGTGGTCTAGCTGCCGGCATCTGTCCACCTCCTGGAGCTCCAGCCCCGGCATTACCATTCTGTCCCATAGCCATACCGTTCGGATTCGGAGGCATGTTCATATTCGGTGGATTAGGGTTCATGTTGATGTTGGGGTTGTTGCTGGGGTTGACGTTCATGGCATTGGGGTCAGGCTTCATGTAGTTGCGGATGTTGACGGCGATGCTCTGCTGGACGTCTCGAGCGTAGACCCCCAAGTCTGGGGTCATGGGTCCCAAGTCAGCCATGCGCGGCTCGAACACGTCCCTTATTCCAAGCTGTATAGTTCCAAGTTTTTCAATTACATGAGTAGTGTAACACTGCTTGTATATTAGGAAACGTTCATAAATAATTCGAGCTAATGCGTATAATCGTAACATCAAACGTAATATTTTCATAGAGTCTCTGCCATCAAAAGAATCGCCCCCAAAAAGACCGAGATGAATCCATATTCGATCGTTTCCTCCTGGGAAAAACTCTCCGCCTTCTCTCCACAAATCGATAACATTGTGTATTAGGCTTCCTCCTTTTGTCATGCCGGGATATCCCCTATACTCGAGTCTCCGTTTTTCTGGCGTCTTCTATATTCTCGCAATTAAAAAAAAACTCATCATCACAGTCATCCAGCTAATTAATGAAGTCCCGTGAAAGCACTCGTCCGGATTGCGTCGAGTTTTCCGATTCGCGAGTCGTTTGTCTTCGCTCGAGCGGAAACTCGGTGTGGCGGCGTATTTATACGAGTCGCGACGTGGGTGGATTATTCGAGAGGCTTGTTCGATGCTCAACGAGCAGGACTAATGCCGAAAATTGGCTCTCGAGTCTCAACTGTCTATTGTTACTGTGTTATTTATTGTGTTTTTTTTTCTTTTATTTCAAAGCAGCAAGAGATTCTATTTATTCTTTCAATTTTTGAATAACATCGAGTTCACTGATAAGAATAAGTATCTGCGCGGTAACGACGAATGATAATGAACGACACGAGAGATACTCATTCGTTTTCATCAGATCGACATTGATTACACACGCCCATATGAACCGAGATCTAGTTTGCTCTCTCTCGGCCTTTCGGCGATGCGAAAAATGGAAAAGTCATGCGAGAGAAGTCGGGGATAATGAATATACCGTGCGTCATGTGATTCGCAAAGTGTGTTTAGGGAATGACGATGAGGTAACGGATTTTATTAGTAGATCAGTGTAGCTGAAATGAATATTAACCAGATTTGGTCGGTGTAGAGTGTGTGGTGACGAATGACGCGGTTAATTCGTAAATTTGCACAACAAGATAAAAAGAAACTGACCCTCTGCAAATACGGCGTGAGTGTAACGAATCCCCTGAGCATGAAGCTGGGAATAGTTGCCCTGAGCCACGTGGGCTGCAGTTGTCTGCGTAACAGTCGTAGATTCTGACCAGCTAGTTCACGGGACAATCGACTGGTATCGATTCTCTCGGTGGGCATGAACAGCAGCACGTTGTACCTGGGATTCTGAAAGTAGAAAATAAAATTTGCATCCGATTCTCTTCGGGAGAACAAAGCCCGTGGTGGAGAGCTTTTAGAGAGGCTACTTTAATGGAGTTTCTCTATTGGATTTCATGCTTTTCAGTTTCATTTGCTTAGTCGACCAAGTCTGATTGAGAGAATTGTATTGCCTACTTTTAGGAGGGAAGCTATAATTTTGATATAAATACTTTGAAACAGGTATATACTGACGTCCAAAGGAAACTCGAGCGCGACAGCCTTGAGCGAAGGAAAATAGGCGAAGGGTAGAACGGTGGTGTAAGTGGCGGCAGGTACAGTCGCCAAATCACAGCCGTTCACGAGGAACTGCAGCTCAGTGGCATCTCGCTCGTTCGTAGGCAGGACCGGCTGATCCGCCCAAATGTCCAGGTCCTGCATCCAGAGACCGTCGTCTGTAATGGGGAAGCAATTAATTGAACGTTGAATAACAAATCGATAGATAATACACGATTGAGAAATTACGCAATCGACAGATTCGTGTATTAGAGAGAGAGAGAGAGAGAGAGAGAGAGAGAGAGAGAGAGGCGGGTAGGAGCACAACTTCAATTATGTAGCTCCAATTGTGCAAAATTAGACGGCATCTCCGGCAAGACTGCGTTCTAATTAGTGCGTCATTGTTCGTTAAACCGTAGCCTTTGTACCCTAGATATCTGGCATCTCTATTAAGACGCCTATCCAGTGAACAGATTAATCCGAGACAATAAGTGAGAGACAATGCTCGCCGGCTTATAACAACTCTGATGGTCATAATTGATGTATTTTTATTCTACACTATATAACATAGCTTATATAAATTTTTTAAAATCAACCGACACCCGCAAACAAGATTATTAACTTCCCCTCACAGCAAAACCGAGACATTCCAAGCTCTCCTACGTGCTTCCTCCGACTTCCAATCAATTTGCAGAAACAAACGCGCGCATCACGAGCTGCATCTCCCCGTCAAAATGCAAATATTCCTGTCGGCGTCTTGATGCGCACATGCGACGATGCTTGGAAGACAACGGTAACGCGATTCCCGCTGCAATCAGAGCCGCTTCACTGCCGCGAGCCCGGAATAACTCGATACCAAAGAGACAGAGTGTGTGGAAACTTCGAAACGTCGTTAATTCTTTTTTTCGAACAGGATAATAGTTCGTTTGAATCGTTGTATCGAGCTATCCGAGAGCATTGGTTTGTGAAATTGCGAACAAAGCTCGTTTTATTTTTCATTTTTCTGTGTGAGAAATTAATTTCGCACGTGTAAATTTTAGCTATTCGCCATGTATATATAGATGACAAATACAAAGTTTCGGCTGAGCTGTGAGTTTGGGAAAGTACTAGGGTGTTTGATAATGATTTTCTTAATGGACCGGCGAGTTATTGCAAAATTATATAGTCTGGCATCTTATAGTCGCGCGTATAAGTATCCATTAACCGTTATATTAGATCAGTTAAGCCAGAAATGGTTCTCGTTTACGCTGGAATTGTTTCGCAAAAGTTTCGCTCAGTTTTTGCCAATTATTTCGCGAGACTGTAAAATCAAACTGTACTATTACGCAAAGTCGCGTCCCGGCAATTTTCGAATTTAATCTGCATGCAATTTGAGTGTGTTTATATATAGTTACGCTAATAATAATCGCATAATTTTCATGGAACCGTTTTAGACTTGCATAATTAAAATAAGCGAGTTTTTACCTGCACACATCAGCGCATATGACCCACCTGGATAGTTGGAGAAGTATCCCTCGTTGCTCCTCCTCCTCCTCCTGCCTCGTCTTCTCCTAATTAGCGCAGGTATGATCGTCGGCGCGGCGACAGTCGCAATGTCCTCCATAGTAGTTGTCGTCTCGTCTCCCGTACCACTGCTCTGCATCGTTGTCGTCGTCGGCAGCGTCGTCGTTGTCGTGGGCAGATCTGTGGTCGTTGTCTCGCCGGCGGTTAGAAAGGCTCGATTACCTGGAGTTGTGGGTGGCAGACGTGGGAGGGTCGTCGAGATCAGGGCTGCATTGGCGGCCATCGTCGTCGTTGGCGGCATAGTTGTCGGTCTGTTATTCGTTTATTTGGAAAAATTGATGGTTGTGTAAAGTGAAAAATAAAGAAAGGACTCTTATCCGCAGGATTATAAAACTGGCATAATATATGCACTCACTGAAGCGTCGTGGTAGTGGCCAAGGTCGTAGTAATAATCGTGGCAGCAGCCTGAGCTCCACCAGTTACCATAGTAGTGGTAGGCGGGCCAGTGGTAGCAGTTTGTGCCGCAGGTGGCATCGTCGTCGGAGCACCTGCTTGAGTTGTCGATACCAGCACCACCGAAGTGTCTATAGGCGTCGTAGCCGCCGGTGCCTGGGTCGTCGGTGGCATCGTTGTGCCTGCTGAATTTAAGTTACTATAAATCTTAATATACATCACATCAATATATCAGAAAGAATTAAACTCACCAGCCATGCCTCCGTTCATCGCAGGTGGTACAGTAGTCGGGGCCATAGTCTGTCCAGCAGCTGCAGTAACAGTAGCAGCAGCAGCAGTAGCGGCTCCGTTAGGCATCATCGTGGATCCCGGTGGTGGAGTCGTGGCCATCTGGGTCTGACTGGTCATGGGTGGCATGTTGGTCGTGCTGGAGCCTCTGAGACCAAAGTTTCCTGTATTGTCGGCTGTGAAGTTGGACAGGTCGATGCTCAGGTCGAAACCGTAGAAGCGCAGGATGTTCTCGTAGTCAGGTCGAAGCGTCGTGTTCTCGCGGTTTAGGTTTAGGCCGCCGAGGAAACCATCAGGATTCAGGTAGGTCTGTATGAGAGGAAAATCAATGGTCATTTCGAGATGTATGTACACTAATTTGTGTGTGTCACTCACCCGCAACCTCCTGTGAATATCCCTCATTCCAACCCTGACGGCATTCCTGTCACGAGGCAAACCTAGACAGTCCACTATCTGCTGTCTACTGTGTCCGGTCGATCCCTCGTAAAGAGCCGCAAGAATGAATCCCATTCCGGCAGGTGAAAAGGCGACGTTGCCGGGTTCGACGTACTGTTGGAGGATCCTTGTTCCCAGGTCGTTGACTACGTCGGTCATCAGGTCGACCGGACGACGAGGTAAAGGTGCGGGTCGATGTCGGTGCCATGGCTGGAAGTGCTGCTGGTGGTAAGGATTGTGGTAGTGCGCGTGCACTGGTGACGGTGCTGGAATCAGTCATATTTATTTATTTATTTATTATTTCATTGAATCAGACGCTCTATACCGTTACAAAACCTATTATCTGCTGTGCATAGCATAACATTACTTCACCAACACTGAGTATGCAGATCAGTTTCCAAAAATCAGTTTACTCTACAACTATAAACCTACTTGCATATACAATCCACTTTTCCCATGCATAAACCCACACAGACAATCAGCGCGCGTCGAATAACAGCAAAACCCTCTCTAATAATAATAATAATAATTATCGCATTCAATAAAAGCCTCTTTCCCGTTGTAACGCTCGAAGCAGCTCGTTCTCACACCGTCCCATCAGCTCAACCTTCTTCGCCATAATTACACATCAGTAATACCTATATGTATACATATACGGCGTGGTTACGCAAAATTGCCGTAGTGCAAACACCGCGCACGGTGAAAGAAAAAGTAGCGGCGTTAGCTACTGCCTCTTTGCTTGTGTATTAAAATCGAGCGAGCGATAAGGGCTTCGTCGACTGCGTGTATACTTAAGGTCGCCGCGACGATTATACGACGATAAGGAAGTTTTGTGTGCTGCTGTTAGCGAGTTATTTAGGGTACATATGCGGCGGCGACTTTTCCCGGGAATGCTATTTCGGGGTACACACGAGCGTGTGGAAATTGGATGCAGTGGATCGATTTTGGGAATTTCATGATTTTATCTGAATAAATATCGCGTTTACTTTTCGTTGAATATTAATCAAGTACAATTTGAAAAAAAGAGAGCTTAATTCATCGAATATTCGAAAATGCACAAAGATTCTTTTTTATTTTTTGAAACATGCATGCACTTCGATAGCGTTTAGCCCGACATAGTAGGAAACGTTATATAGGAAAAAGTTCGCGGTGTCTGTCACCCGATATCGCCATTTTTTTAAAGAATCAGTCTTTCTTATCTTCCAACGCAAGAGAGAGCGAAATCCGTATATCCAGCTGACTTTGATCCATCGAGCTTGCGAGAGCTTTTCTAAGGGAAAGCTTGAATTTGATTTATGTCAGAGCGAGGAAGCAAAGAATATGTATGCGTACAAAGGAATCGCCGATGTTCTCCCGAAGCTCATCTGTTCGTCGCATTTTGTTTGTCGATATGTCGAAACAGTAGAATTTTTATAAAAAAAAAAGTTATATATTCATAAGTCAATTAGTCGATTGGATCCTTCGCGTCTATGTATTTATACATTCTTCTGCGAGAGATGAATGACGAATAAACGGTATAATATATTACGATTTCGCAATAATAGGGTCATCTTATTTATCATTGATAACACAGCCGCGACTGATGGACAGAACATGAATAATTCATCGCACGAAAAGTCAGCAATTATTTGTTTTTCTCTCGGTAGCATTATAATAGAATACGAAATAATGTACCCTTTGTATTTTCCATCTTAATACCATACAATTATGTATTTCTGTTTATAATATCGGTGAACGCGCGGAGAGCCGCGGTGATTATACACGGGATTATTTGAATTTAATTATGCGGAACTTATGGCTTTCTTCATGCCTCGGCGAGGCCCGAAGTGTTTGAATAACCCAAATCGGATTTAATAGATTTGTGTTTCATTTGCAAATGACGCAATTCGCAGGATAACGAGAGAAGCTGTTAAGGAAGAAAGACATTTTTTTTTTTTTAAATGCAGCCGTAAAGTAGCGCGCGCAAAAGGTATACCGTGTTTCTTTCGTATAATACTGTTATTATATGCATCATCATCCTCGACTTGAATAATCCGGCGTTTCAGACTCTCGTCGCTTACTTTATATACTCTTTTTATGTATTAAGGGCTTTTATGCGCGCACCTACAAATCTGCATTTTACATTCGTTCATGCGCGATTAAATCTTCTTTGAGAGAAAAAAAAATATTTTCTCTTGGAGTCTTAAATTTCTCGGATAAAATTTTACACTGTATACTGAAAATTTGTTTTCATTACGTGGCTGCAGAATACATCCCGCGACGAAGACGCCGCAGACCCACGAAACGTAGCCGACCATGTCTTCTGTATGTTTTGACACACACTAGTAGACTGCCATGATCCGAACCGCACTTGCACTTTTTGCGGTAATTCCTTGCTTCCTTTACACTTGATCTGATGACTGTTTTATTTCCTTTTAATAGGTGAGTTCACTTTTTTCGTAAAATTAAATGTATTTATTGTGCAGCTTTAAAAAAATTTAATACACGAAAAAATAATTTATATACAACAAAAGCACACAACACTGTTCTAAAAACAATCCTCCGACTTGATCGGTACGCGCGACGCAATGGGACTGAGGATCGGAGCGCGTTGGGCCCCGGAGAAAAGTCGGATCAGCTGCTCCTCCCCCGGACGCTGGTCAGCTTGTAAGTATTATAGACAAGGTTGCGCTCGGTGGATAACTCGAGTTTCTTCGCTTTTTTTCTAGCCATCCGATGACCCTCGAGACGACGGTCGATTCGAATCTGGATATCGAAGGGAAGGTCGCTGGATTTTTATGGTAATTAGATTTATATTTTATCGATCTGGACTTGAGGGTTAATCTTAATCACTGATACAGTTGAACTTTCTGAAAATTGTTTGTTTGCTATTGAAAAATTCTTTTGCAGCTGCAACAATGCTCTATTACGAGAGTGCTTTTTTTAATTTTGGAGTTTTTGAGGTCTTTTTGTAATATTCAAGGCTGCACGAGAGTAGGCGGATTTTTCAAATTGATGATACAGTATACAGTCGAAATTGAATTCGTAGCGCATCGTTACCTCGAGCTTCAATGCACTACACTTTTCATACAACGCAATCGTTATGTATGAACGAGAGGATTTTTGGAAAAAAACAGATAGGAGTGATCTAATTTCGTTCTGTGTCGCAATTAATTATACGTCAAACTAAGCCACGAAATTAAAATCTGATGTAATAACTGAAGTAATTAAAAGTTCTTTTAATTAATTTGAAGAAAAACTCATTTTGGATGTTTATCTATATACGCGTCAGCTTTAGAATTAATTAAAATTTCCAACTTTTATTGACACACAGTAAATGAAGAAAATATAGTGCAGGAAAACGCTATGTACGCAGGAATTCATTTCCGGACATTGTTGTAATAACGGCTGTGTAAACAATTCAAAATACCACAATAACCGCCAGCAATTAATCCCGATAAAAAATACGCTATACTCTTTCGCACAATTAGTGATTAATAAGCAAAACGAAACACGATCTCGAGGAGACAACGAAAGACTTTTTCTCTGCTTACGTAAAGTCGAAAGTAGGTCACTAGACATTAATTACATTATTCAAATTAGACTACACCCGCATTCAATTAGCTCGAATATACATGGCGGGATCAATTTTTTTGCTCCACAACAAAGAAAGTCCTGCTGAAATAAAAAAGCTCTCACAATACCCTCTGGAAATATTTATCTCGGGCGTATATATACAGCAGAAGAGTAAAAAAAAAGAGATGCAATAACCATCTCGGAAAGTACAAAGTTTGTTGTTTCATTGCACGGAACATCTCTCGAACTGTAATCTTTAAACTTCCGCGAAGTCAAACAAAGGAAGATAAAAAGTCTTGGCGCAGGTGAAATGTGCTTTCATCCACTGCTCTCTGTCCAGTCTCTTGTTTTCTCTTCGGTACACAGGTGGATGTGGTGTAGGTGGAGGTCGAACTTTTTGAAAATGCGCTTTTCATCGAGAGTTTCATTGTTATTTGTGCTATACTTGCAAAGACGAAACTTTATTCTTTCGGATGAATAAGATTGGAATCTAAATCACTTTTTTATATTTTAAATGTAAATAGTAGTATTTAAAATGAGCGAAAACTGTGTTAATTGAAATATGAATATTACATTTGCACGTGAAATATAATTTAATTTTAATTCAAATCGTACAGAAAATTCGTAAAAATGAATAAAAAGATAATTAATACACGCGAATTCCATGTGGTTGATACAAATTTATAATTCCAATACCGAAAGCTTTCGCCACTTAACGAAATTCTTCACATTTTCAGTCTAAAAATCCATTAAGCCAACAAATCTCTCTCAACCTTTGCCTCGACATCACACCATCGCAGCCTTCGGAGCCGCATCTTTTACAAAGAAGCCTCTCGTCCGGAGACAAAAGCACGTCCTAATTATATCCTCCATCCGTTTCGCCTTAGCGCGGAATAAAGCCGTCGCCTCTTCTTCCAACAGAATGTATATATAAGTGCATATACATGTATAGCTATATGTATGCAGCTCCAGCTAAGGAAAGAGAGAGAGAGAGGAAAAAAACGAGCGAACGGCGATTTACGAGTGGGAGAATCATTATCCGTCGTTGCGCAATATCTCGGGAGACTTTTACCCGGCGCGTTAGACGCGGCTAAATACGTAACGACCAAGTGGAGAACGAGAGGATAAACAGGTGGTCGAGACTTACAAGAGACAATGGTCGCGTGCGGCCGATCGATCATTGTATACCTATATCCTTTTTTTTATCGGTAAACGTTAATTTGGTCGATGCTTTTGAGTATTGTTTATTCTTTTTTCGTTTTATTATAGAAAATTACAGTGTACATCAGTTGTTTCAGGAAACAAACGGTCGAATCAGAGTTTTCTCAAAGGCCTCTTTCCTCTTGTGCCAGGCGAACTCGACGCCGATGGCGATAGCAGCGATGACGAATCCTAAAAATACACAAACACACTGAGAGTTTCAGCGACGACATTGTTGCATGTGCACATTGTGCGATAAAACGATATTACATATAGGTATAGACGTACCGATCGCAAGGACGAAAAATATTCCCTGCATATCGCCCATGTCGACTTTGTGATTGGTCGCTTCCTGGTTCATCTTCATGCTTTCCCAGCACTTGTCCTTCATCGGCATCTTGTCGGTTATCCACTTTTTTATCAGACCCGACTCGTGCATACGTTTAATCCTGAAAACACACAAATAAATTTCATTCCAGCGTTTACTTGCGTCACACAACGCTAGGCTATAAAACGAAGAGTATCATATACGCGTCGTTAATCAGCGGCAGATAAGGACTGTCCCCGGAAATAATCATGGCCATGTTCTCGTGCATGAAATCCTCGGCGCTGACGTGGAAGTGGCAGCCGCCTGTGGCGATCAGGTCTTCGCGCATCAGAAAAGCCAGTGAAATACGCCAGTCGATGAGCACCTGATTTTCAGACTTGACTCGTTCCAGAATCTGCTCTGGCTTCGACGGATCCTGACGTTCTGCGCCGTCCAACAGCTGTTTGTACTGTATGTGAAAAATCGCAAGATTTCCTTTAGATGTCATGTATTTATTTTTTCTTTGAAAAATCGCATACTTACCTTAGTATCGTCGTTGGAAGCAGCGGCGAGGTACAACTCGAGAGCGCTGCCGTTTGGAAAGGACCAGTGAAAGTCGTTGCTACGAGCGAGTAAATCGTCGATGTTGTCAATGGGAGCGTCGATGCGGGGGAACGTCAGAAAAGCGATGAGATTTCCTGAATAAGTCGCCACTACGACCATCACCACTATCCACCAGGTGCCAACCACCAAACGAGCGCTGTCAGCTTTTGGAAGACTCATGCCGCCTGAGATGGAAAATTTTTCAATGAATTATTTTTCTGAAATTTTATTTGTGTATATATTGTTCTGTAAATCATCGGTAAGTATATACTATATGGCTTTTTTCTCCGTGTATACCTATATACACGAGAGCCGATGATATCAGCTGCTCTTTCGTCGCAGCGTCGCGAGCACGAATCGATGCGAATTTATATATAGACATACCCTGTTGTAGAAGCGCGCCGTAAACGTACCAGGAACATTGCCAAGTCGTGGATAAGCTGAGGCTGTCGTCGATGTCAACAGGTCGGGGGCTCAGTTTCACCATCAGATATAAGATCGGACCGATTATGATGAGAGCCGACGTCAGGCAAGCCCACGTCTGCGAGAAAACGAGCGACGTTCATTATTATGGCTCGACTGTTGATAGTGGATATCTTTGAATCGAGACTTTCTTTTTTCTTTGGTATTTGTATACTTTTGCAAAAAATATGAAGTAAAGCGATCATCAAGTTTCAAAAAAAAAAAAAATCACCTCAGTTGTATAAGGCGCCATAAACAGCAAAGCTCTTGAAAGTGGCTTCGGCTTAGCCGACAGCAAGGCGTACGTCTGCGTAGCTATGGAGGCGGTAAAATTCAAACCTCTGGCATTTTCTCCAACAGTAAACGCCGATGCCGCGATGAAGACATTCCTCGAACGCACGAGTTCCACCACCTCCTGGGGCACCTTTTGCGCCACCGATATCGCCGCCGAGTCCAAACCCTGTAGATGTATATATACGTGTGGGTGTCTGTGTTATATAGTCGAGTGGTTCTCGTAAAGTCGAGGTTTGATAAGCATGATGGGAGTTTTATACGCAGGCGCCTAGATTGAGTTTGCGAACTTGAAGTTGCGCAATGTCATTTTTTTGGTGGATTAAGTCTTTATAGACTTTACAGAAAAGTTATATATTCAATGAAAATGATATACGAGGAAATCTTTTTATTTTTGCCAGTTTTATATATTAAATAGGGAGCACACGTTTTTAGCATGTTTTTTATTGTTTCTTATGTTATGCATTGCACGAAAAACCAGTGGAACTCGAGAAAACTTCTTTGTGGCACTGTTTTTTTTCGGCCATTCAAATTCAATGAAAAGTAGCCATTATTCGAGGGCACGTACGCAATTTCTGAGGACGCAAACGGAAAATCCATAATTATAGGATGAATAAAGTACGGGAAAAGAACTTCAATTTAAAAAAAAAAAAATGGTTAAAAATGGTCGCTCAGGTAAAAAGTTCTCTACGACTGAAAATAGCGAAAAATCATGAAAAAGGGGACGCAAAACGCA
>UCOJ01000888.1:0-56858 GCA_900474305.1 Cecidostiba fungosa | reverse complement strand
ATGTTTCGGCAACTCCCGTTATTTTTACATGAAAAGGAGCTATTCGAAGATACGAAATCCACATTTATCTTGATTTTCACGAAAAGTGGACTTATTCGGTTTTGCCGGGAAGCCACAGATAAAAAACTATACTATTTTTATAAATATATAAAAAATAATGCTTTATAATAAAACGGCGTATTCTTCCATTAATTTTACGTTTCCAATATCACTACAAAATAAATATTGAATTACCTATACTTAAGACCTTTGCTCCTACCAAGTGTCCCACGACAGCTCGCGTATTTTTTTTAAATGAATATCCAACAAATGGCATATCACTATATTAATACAAATAAAAATAAAACAATTTTGTAATATATTTATCTCTTATAGTGTAAAATTATGCAAATTATATTTTATATTAAATCTTGGTAAAAGAAAATTGATTATGCACAAAAATAAAAAAATAAAAAATTTACAACACATCCTAGTAAACTGAAAATTTCTGCACACGGGTTTTCTGTGTAAAACTCGTGATTATCGTAACATGTTAAAATTCAACCTCCACCTAAAGTTGATTGTATAGTTTGATAAGAGAAAAAAAGAACCCGAGAAAGAGAAAGAAGAAAGAAAGAAATGGGAAGATAAGAAAGAAGGAAACATGAAAACTCGCTTGCGCGCATCAAACTTAAACTGTAAAATGCAGCCATGAAAAAAAATAAGAGAAGATAAATCGAAGAGTGGAGACAGGAAATGGCAGAACAAGTTACAAGAAAAAAAAAAGAAAAGCCGGTAAAATTCGGTATACGTGTTTGTCTTGCTTTATTATATAACCAACAACGAAAATAAATGAACCTTCAAATATCTTAAAAGAACTATTTTTGATAAGATGAAAAGATTAATCTTAATTTTTAAGCCACGTAACTAACGTATCGCTCTTTAAACGATGTTGCTTTAAGAAGTGTCCAACTAATCAATTGGGGCAAAATGGTAAACCAATAATTAAATGGAAATCTAAGAACATGAAATTTGTATTATGTACCAAATGTGTAAAGCGGGCTATTTTAGATCGAGTGCGGAATTCGCAGTACAATTCGGAGGCAAGCTAGCACGAGTCGAAAGCGAGTGCGTATGTATAAGCCTCGATGTAAACCAAAGACGAGTGCGCCTGCGAGTCGAAGACGAGTACTGCAAAGCACACGAGGTCAAAAAGCCCAATTAGCCCTTGAAGCACATTATAGTTTTTGTGACGCATGTATGGATGTTCGCGCGTTTTCCATGGTTATAAAGCAAAAAATTTCAAAAATTTCAAAATTTTTAAAATATGGCAGAAAAATAATTTGCAGTCTAAAACAAAATTTCATTAGCGGGCAAAAAATTTATTTTAATAATACAGATAATATATTAATTAATAGATGATTGTATACAAATTTGAATAATAAATATTATTATTTCTCCGAGATGTCGCAAGTTGAAATCAGAATTTGCTTGTTCTTAATATGTCCAACATCGATAAATTTCCGTCAAAATTAACAGGACATTCCTAAAGACATATATTATCAATTTGAAAAGCTGTCATCTGGATACCTTATCCTTATATATTGGGGGTTAAAAAAGGGGTGCGCTGCACGCCTAAACACATGCGGAGACCATGATGTACCCTAAAAATGTACCTACATTACCTTGATTACTAGAAGTATTTTTTGAATCTAGTTAAACGGATTATATTGTGATTATCGATCAGATGTGATAGCGAGAGTTTAAAAATATTATAGTTTTAAAGGATGTAACGATGACCTGTCTTGACTCGTGACTCGTGTAGAATCAAGTTTTGCGCACTTGCATCGAAATATAGTATTACCGAATTAAGAATAATCATACATCTGCTTAGTATTCTATTTAACTTTTAGGATATATAAATATATATATCAAGGGGTCTAGAAAATGTAGTTATGCACTATTTCGAAAGATTAAAAGTACGGAAAAGCAAAGAGACAAAACGGTAAGCAGAATTTAAGGAGCTGTTGATCGGGATCCGATCGTCTGGCGAGTAGAGTACAGCTATACGCGTATGTATCTGTGTCCGAGGCATGCATAATTTAATCGAGAGAATAATCAAATATACGACAGCACGGGGATCTTTGCCTCCGTGTTCTGCAGCGCGCAGACCTAGTCGGTATAAAAGGCCAATGGAGGCAGGATATCTTTTCAGTTAGCTCTCATAAGTCTATAAAAGCGGTGTGACACACATCGTTAGGAAACGTATGCTCAAGTTACGTATAGTTCGATTACAGATTATCTCATAAGCGATGAACCGCGTTATTTTATACATGCACCCCGATTTTCGCAGAACAGATTTAGATTCATTTGCAAGTTGACCTGGGCCGTTTAAGGCGCGATTTTTCAAGGGAACTAAATGCGACGACTGTCCGCGAGATTAAAATCGAAGCGATTTTCATGAGCTATTCTGATTCTTAGTGTTTAGTGAATTATTTCATAATCAAAACACTAATTTACAAGTGCACGAATCGGTGAGTGTTCTTTTAGTTCTAATTGATACCATTTTTTATTTCCAAATATTTAAACTAAATATTATTAAAAAATTTAAGTATATTTGTTTTATTAACAGTCAAGTAGTAATAATTAAGTAACAAAATACATAAATACAAGCCCCTGAACATAATGACCTCATCATAACATAATATAATATTTAAACTAATATTCCTATTAATTAAACTAAATTAATTCATAACAAATATAAACAGTATATAAATCTGTGTACAAGCTAACTTAACAATAATTTTATTTTTATTTCATATTATTTTAATAATTCTGATATTCTGCTGTTTATAATTTACCAATTAGTTTCCATTATAAACTTAATTACTTAACTTTTAAAAAAGTTTTAGATACGTCATATATCTAAAATTCTGTAATCCTCGCAATTCTCAGTTTACGAAAACATACGTATCCAAAAATCGTACGAGTGGTTCTTAAAAAAAAAAAAACAATTTGCAGGTGCACGAAATAGATCAAGATTTGCAGAGGAATTTTCAAGCGATCTCTGCACATCATCAAATCCACTTCTAAGACTCTCCCTTCATCTCTCTGCTACCCTTTCTCCTTCCTTTAGCTTCCTCCTCACTTTCCTTTTTCTTGCTCTCCATAACACGCCAACTACAGTACGACAGCGGCGTTCGCTTAAGAAAGATGATTGTCGAAATCTGCACTGTCGGCGCGCTCACCGGTCTCATCGCACTAGTTTATCTGGGGTTTTTGCATAAAATAACCTGGATACGAGTGAGTAAAAGATTTTATAAAATTATTATGTTTTATTATAGTATTGTCATTTCTCTTTAATTTATTTGAATGAATAAATTCTTATAATCCCTTTTAATTCAGGGGTGTTGGTATATTTCTTTCGTGACTGTTATAATTGAATTATTATATGATAGTTGAAACAAATTATTTAATACAGTTATGTATACTCTTTTATTTAAACTATAGCTGTAACTCGAGCTGTAACCACAATTTTAACCTCTTTCAAAAGTATTTTTTGAAATCTTTTTTTTCGAAGGTATATTACATTTACATAAACAATAACCATAGTCTCAATAATTAAATGAAATAATTTTTTTTTAGGATTTAACGGATACAATTCCAAAATCGTCCAGTCTAATGGCAAAGTACAGGACAAACATAAACCAAAGAATCAAAAATTTGCCACCAGTTTATCCAAATGGATGGTTTGGTCTGCTTGAGAGTCGCAAACTCAAGAATGGCCAAGTAGAACACGTAGTGGCGCTTGGTCAAAATTTTGCAGCTTTCAGGTGCGTAAAAATTAATTTATTATTAACAAGTAATGAAAAACTTTCTATCTGTAATATCTGTATTCTATAAAAGTAACAATGCGATATCTGCTATACACTCGAATACATTTTTTTTACGTTCACAGCTAACATGACGTTCTGTATATTGATTGGTTCTTTCCTCTAGAAAACGCAATAAGCTTTAAATTATACTTATTATACAGCGGAACTGTCACAAAACATGATATTTTGTAAGGATTTCATAAAAAAACGTGTATGTACTCATCGACGAAGTAGAAAAAAAAACATTTTCATCGCGACGGTAAATCAGTACTGACTTCTTAATATTTATATTGAATATCATTTTTTTTAATCGCATTTATTAAAAAAACATATTATTATAAGATTATACTATTTATTTTGTACGTGCTTCAAAATTTTGTTTCATCAAGAGTAGATTTAGAATTCCTTAGAATTGTATGTATTGTTTTTGGAAAAATAAATTTTATTTCTGAATTATAGAACCGAAAGCGGCATAGTTCGAGTCATAGATGCATTTTGTCCACATTTAGGAGCTAACATGGCTGAGGGCGGTCAAGTAATGGGAGAAGAACTGGAATGTCATTTTCACAGATGGCGTTTTTGCGGAGAATCTGGAAAATGTACGACCATTCCATACACCAGAACTGGTAATTCTTATATTTATAAAATTTTTGATAGACATCGTGTGATAAATTTAAAAAATATACAACTTGAACATTGTTACTATATTAGTGCCATCGAATATAAAGGTTAAAGTATGGGAATCCGTTGAAGTAAACGGAGTAATCTTTGTATGGTATCACGCAGAAAACATTTCACCCTATTGGTGGCCAGAGCAGGGAAAAGTAATTAGGAAATATAACTTGCAATATCAAGGACAAAATGAATTTTACGTTAACTGTCACATTCAGGTACGAATAAACAAGTTCAAAATAAAGTCAAACTATTATAAAACTTATTAGCAACTTTATCTCTAACAGGACATTCCTGAAAACGGTTCAGACTGGGCCCACTTAGGTACAATACACAGCTCAGCTATGTTGCCAACAGACATGCTTTCCAAGATGATGCACCACACATGGACCGACATATCCTGGTCGACAAAGTCGAGTATCTTGCAGAACGAAACACCTCAGGTGTCCTTTTCAGAGCAGGATAAAAAAGAGAAGCACATCGCTCAAATTACTTTCCATCATACCTTAGTTCTCTTTAACAAGTACCCCATCCTGCAACTCAAAGTACAGGCTCGACAGCTAGGCCCCGGTTGTGTTGAGATCCATTTACAGAGCGGGTTCGGGCATATGTTCATGGTGCAGACAGTTACTCCGGTGCAGCCATTGATTCATCGAGTCACGCACTTAATGTATGCTCCTAGATATATGTCTCCTTACTCAAAAATCGTCCTGATAGGCGAAAGCATCATGTTTGAGAGGGACGTGCTTGTCTGGAACCATAAGAAGTATATGCATAAGCCCCTACTGGTTAGTGAAGAGAAGACAATTAAGGCTTACCGCAGATGGTACCGCCAGTTCTACTCGGAAAACAGTCCAACGTACGAATCATGCAAGACCTCTTTAGAATGGTAATTTTACAAGTATTAGTTTTTTCTTAAACTTTCTATAAAAAATTGCAATATGCAATTACAAACAACGGCTAAATTTGAATGATTATATCTTTTTATCTTGGATAAATTAAAATAATTTTTAGTGTCCTGAAGACTGATTAAACTACACTAAATTATTTTTATATAACTAGACTAGATATTGTATTTAACAAAATTACATAATAATTTGACATATTTTTTATCAATTGCTGAATTTTGTAACACGTGTATAGTAATTTTTCTTGTTTATGTGTAAATGAAATACCCGCGTCACAAGATAAATACAACAATTAATTCATTTATATTTATATACGTTAAGACTTGTAACAATAAATATCTATAAACATACGTTGTCGGTTTATTCTCGTTGAAACATTGATTTAGTTGAGTTAAATTTTTTTTTTATTTTTTCAAAATCATTGACGTCGTTGTTGAACATGATTAATCGCACAGATAGTCACGCTTTGCCTGTTTCCCTCCGTTATCCTCTTTACTTTCATTTTTGTCACTTTTCATTATGGGAAGCGCGCCAACATTAAAATAATTCAAAACTTTTAACTGAGTTTTTTTAAATTACTTATATTTAGTTTGTATTTAATAAACACAGAGTTATCCAGTGGTATTTTAACATCTAGTCTATATAAATAACTGAATTTGTGATAGTAGTAACTAGATTTATAATAACTAGGATATTATGTAAGAATAATAATAATAATAATAATAAGAAGAAGAAGAATAATAAGAATAATCATAGCTTGATATTATGAACTTTGAAAAATAAATACGAAATGAAAAAGCCTTATTCAAAATCAAAATTGTAATGTAGGATTAAGAACAATAAAGGGTTGCCAGGTCAAAAAGTACAGTAACTGTTGTGCAATGCCCTTACCCTACTCCAGGAGCCAGGATTCTACAGGGCAAGATGCACTGGAGGACAGCTGCAGCAGAAGTGAGAAGATCTGTTCAGTTCAGCTCGAGACGGCTGCGATTAAAAGTCAATTCAAATCTCGCGCGCGCATTCACGCTACCAACTTCCAGTCCAATCGAGGCTGGGATATCAGGCCGCGTTTACATGGTGTCTGGCAATCTTGAGAATAGCAGATTAGAGAGACCGGGAGATTTGAATTAAATGTTGAAAGCATAAAAAAATCCTTATAAAGTGATTAAAATTTGAATGTAAAATAAAGTATCAGTATCAATCGAATTTCGCTATTCTGAGGTTATTAATTATACTAGCGTATAGTAGAGGTTATTAATTATACTAGCATAAAGTAAATCACAACATATATAATAATGATTTTTTTATGCTTTCGACATTTATTTCAAATCTCCCGGTCTCTCTAATCTGCTATTCACAAGTTCGCTAATTGTCATTAGAGCGCCAAGGCGCGAATATTCGAATTAACTATAAACGTAAGTATTATTAGATTAAATGCGATGATATAAATTTTTAAATGTATAAAACAAAACGAATTGATATTTTGATACATAAAAATTACGGGGAAACCCTTCATTTTTCATTATAATTAATGTTTTAAAACACACTCACGCGACAACATGTGGCAGTGCAGGACTTGAAACAAAGGACCACATTGGGAGGAGAGGGTTAGTTTTTCAAGTTATTTAACGTTCAACACTTTTAATGCGGCCGTTGCAGATTCATTTATCTTTTTATTTATTTAGAGTTAATTCAACAATATTCAAACTTGGCGCCCGAACAAGTGCTACCGGAATACGGCGCGAGGTGGGGTCAATAGCTAGATCGCGCGTGCGTTCTCTCGCGCTATATATAGCCAGTGCTCAGTGCTCCAAAATCTCACAACGCGAATTTAAGGTTATAGTTTTTACTTCCAAAAGTATGTCAAAAAAGTTAATTATATAGCAGTGTAAATAAAGTATTTATTTTTACATTGTTTCTTCTTTTTAATATCAATTTGAATGAAGCTAATATGCGAGAAAGACGTCGACAAACAGCAGCATATAGGCGAGTCTATTTAGAAAGAAAAACATTAAGAATTTTATAAAATAATACAGGTTAGAATTTTCAAACATTTCTATTATACAACATAAATTCACTAACTAATAACAAATAGTGAAACGAAGAATTTATATGTTTTAATTACTACAAGATCCTATTAATATTCAAGGTGTATCTTACATCCCCGTGCATTTGCCAGTTCTTGCAGCTTTGCAGTTCTTTGCTCAAGGTGGTTATCAAACTGGTATAAGCCAAAACTACAAACATCCTCTTGGAAGATCAACATTGAGCCGTGGTTTGCATAGAATAGTACGTGCTTTATCAAGGATAGCTGATGATTGAAAGACACGCAAATTAGCAATGGGTAAAATATTTCAGACATTAATTATTTTCAGATTAAGGCAACATAATAGAATTGAAAATATTCTAGGTTTAATTGACTGTGTTGTAGTAAAATTTGTTCGACCATCAATGAATTAAGAAGCTTTTTTCCATCATAAGCATGCACATTCTATGAATTAAGTAAGTTTTATTTTATGAATACAACTAATTTTATATGCTAGTACATCTATTAATATAAAAATAATGATAGGTATGTTTGGCTGTACAGTGACGTAAGAGAAAAATTACAAAATCTTCGACAAGACTAACAAAATGTTTGTGAGGAAAGTGGCTCTATTTTCTTGGTGAGTTACCATAGTTGAATAAAATTTTTCTTCATTATAATTTAAAAAACGTTTTAAATATAATTTTGATATTATAGGTGACAGTGGCTACACATGCAGCAGACACACTAGGACTCGATGTCAAATAGAACAAACATTTGGGATATTATCAAATGTATGATTATTCATGATTATTCATAACTTGAGAAGATTAAATGGGTAATTAATAATGAATCAAGCAAATAATTAATGGTTATTTTCGTATCATACTTAAATTCATTTTTATTTTTCAGTGTCCGTCCTGGCATTCCATTGCGAAACCATGCAAATAATGTCAGGTGTGTATTTCAAGCTGGAATACTGAGGAGGCAGCGTTTAATTCATCGTTATTATGGGGTTTAAATATTAGTAATCTGCAATTTGCATTTTGTAATTTTTTATTAAAAATTTTAAATTAGCTTCATTCTTATATTATAACCTTCATTTTTTTTAATTTTATTATTATTATTTACTTTATTATATTATTGAAAAACAAAACGTTATATGTAACGTTATATATTATACTCTAATACGTGTATATATTATACTCTAATAAAAACAAGGTTTGTTCGTTTATTCGTCTACAGAACGTGTAATACGTTCGAATTGACTGACGCGATGTAATAAATAGTTATAATAATGTAGTTTAATATTTATTCACACTTTCTCTCTGCGTTTTCTCGGGCTTGAGACCGACTATAGTATAGGCCGCATTAAAAGTGATTGAAATTTTAAAAATCTCGTGAAAAACCCCGTGTGTTCATTTCCACGTCTGGACACAGACTGCTCTGCTTATGCCCGTTACAGTCCCGAGTCTCTCTCCTCCCTCGATCCCTTTTTTTTATGAAGCATAAGTCAGCCTGGAAAGCACATGTTGCGACGCTTTCTCTCCGCGGAAAAACACTTGAAAAGCAGTTAAATTCTAGAGTCCCGAAATCGCGTAGAACAAAGGTTCGTTGTTTAAGTGTACGTTTCTAAAACAGAATATTTTATGTCTGAGCTTACATTTCAAGAATTCACGTTTAAAAATTATTATTTATTTCAATATTCGCGCGTAAAGAAACGTGACGTATATTATTACGTTACAGTATTTATCACAACTTTACTTTGAACGCGTAAAATAAAAATTAATAAAATATAAACGAAGCGATATTGTGTCTTTTTGCGCTTAAAAAATGATACGGCCATACAGAGTGTATAAGGCATTGCCGTACACGTTTGATTGCTCAATATGCAATATCTAATTAATGATGGAATGCACACGAACTTCAAGGTAGTCAAGCCCTGATGTAATTATTGCAAACTCAAAGTAGAGAGCTGCAGCAGTACACTGCACGCAAATCTCATCTAATACTTATTCAAATGGCGACAAAGCGAGAATCTTCGAGAATAAACGGCGAGAGAGCGCTGCGTTACAAAAAGAGAAGCATAAACAGTATAAGTCGTAGAGAAAACATACATACAGTATACAGTACCTTCCACCTCGTGGTCTTCTGGCCGGCGTCCACTGTTCAGCTCTCGAAAACTCGCGGTACCACTTTACGCCGTACTATACCTAAGTACTACTACTACGCGCGCCAGCAACGAGCACACCAGCACACGCGATGCATCAGTAGTAGTAGGCAGTTCAGTAGTATTAGTTTAGTTGTGATTCCGAGGCGAGCCGCGAGATCGCGCGTTCCGCAGTCAGAGTTTGCAGCCTGTGTAGTGTGTGCGCCTGTTTGTTTCCCTCACGCGCAAAACCGGATCAGCTGCCGCAAAATGACCCAGGAAGGACAGTAAGTATCCTTAGAATTGTTTAAAAACCGTTAGAATCGCGTACCGGAAGGTCCAAGCTACGCGTTGGCTGCTTCCCGATCGCGAAACGAGCCGTCGGTGCGTCGAGCCAAGCCAAAGATGCTCCGGACTGCGCTCGAAAGGGCCTGCCCGCGCGCCATGTTGATGGCACGGATATTATTGATTCTCGAAAATTCCGAGCTTCGGAAAAGCCGGCGCCGCCTGTTTGTCATCCGCGTGCTTCGGAGCTTAGCCGAGGAAATGCTCGACGAGTTCTCGCTCGCGGACCATTTCCTCGTGCTACGTCTTCTCTTGGCCGCCCATGTACTCTTTTCCATATCTCTCTCTCTCTCTCCGTCTCTTTCCCTCTCGTGCGGCTCAACTTGATTCTCGAGTCTCGACGTTCTTCGCGCGACCGCGTGCGCGTAATGCGATCTCGGCGGATCCGATTTCCGCCTGCACGCAGCGGACTATGCTCGCGACGACGTCCCCCCGTGAAGCGAAGCGATCGATTAGCCGATAACGCTACATTCCCGCGACGGTGACGACGCGCGGTCGACAGCCCCGGTGTGCTTCCCCGTCTTCTTCTTTCGCACGATTCGCTCCGTCTTTGTCTGACGCGCTTTTGTTATATGCAAAGCACTGCTAGTCCGATTCCTCGTGCTTGCTGCTCATTCGCTTGGTTTTTTACGTGGCCAAGTCGTGCTCACCGGCTACTTAGCGGCTTCTTGTAAACGCGCTGACTGGCACTTTTTCGCGGCGATCCTCGTGTGTTGTTATACTTTATTCGTCGCACGCACATAATACACTTGCGTATAAGTAGTTTCTCGACGAGCGTGCTCCAGTCTTAACCTTATTTCTTTGTGGAAATTACGAAAATGGGCGACCGAGCCGATCTGTAGGTGTTGATTTATATTTGTACATACATGCTAGACAGTATAATGTACGGCAAAGATAACGTGTACTATTTTTAACTTGCTATATCTCTAGAGATTAATGAAAACAGAAAAGTTTGCCTTGTCTCTAATTTAAAAAAATTAATTTGTCAAGCTCTCATGCACAAATTGAAACTGATTTTTCCATCTTTTTAGAGTTACGCCACCCCCAGTCATGTGGGCTCAGAGGAGTAACCTCCTCTTTGTCACCATTTGCCTCGAGGACTGCAAAGACCCAACCATCAGAATCGAGGCGGACAAAGTGTATTTCAAAGGTATTGGTGGAACAGAAAAGAAGGAACACGAAGTCACCGTAAACTTGTACAAAGAAATCGACCCAGACAAGGCAGTACAGACTCCAAAAGGCAGAAACTTTGAATTGGTTCTGTACAAAAAAGAAAGTGGACCTTTCTGGCCACGACTCACCAAGGAAAACAAAAAGTTCCACTGGCTGAAGAGTGATTTCAACAAATGGCAAGATGAGGATGACAGTGAAGAGGAAGGTGGAAACATGGATCCCAACAGTTTAGAAGAGGTAAATTATACTTCTTGTGAAATTGATTTTTTTATATGAGAAAATTTATACAAATGTATTTTTACTGAAGAGTGAACCCTTTCAGATGATGCGTCAAATGGGAGGTCTTGGTGGTGGTGGTGGTGGCAACCCAGGTTTTGACAGTAAACCAAACTTTGATGACCTGGATGTGGGAGAGGATGCCGATGAACCTGATAGCGATGATGATGAGATGCCAGACTTGGAATGAAGACTTTAAATAAACATACAAAGTTTAATCCCATCAAAAGGAGTCGAGACCTACAAGAAATTGTTGCATCGCGAGATCGTGAATATAAATTAGGCCATGTTGTTTGAATTTTCAATTGCAAATAATTTTTGCAACTGTGCGATGGCCAAGTCGGCACCAGTGAGCGAGCCTCGAAAAAAGCATGTTGATAAACTTATTGATCTAAACGAATATCAGTGGCAAGCTGACTGCAAACACGCTCTGTAAAGGTCCATCCCTCATACCCCTTAATTCCCATTAGCCTTTAGTTTATAAACTAAGTTATATGATGAAGAAGAAGCTTTTTTAATGATGTTTGATTAAATGTGTAAAATGAACTCGTGTCTATTTATTTAAATTTCATAACCTTTGTTATATACATTATTATAAAATCTGCTACTTTCTTCAAAGGACACAACCCAGTTATAAATTAAGTTAACGAATGATTACAATGATGAATGTTGAAGTAATACATAATGATTTGAATGTTATATACATATTGTAACAAATCTTCTTTTATTTCAATCAAACAATGCTTGGTGCACCACGAAGCGCTAGATATCCAGCTGTTATGTCCATTGGCAAACTTCGTACTGTCATAAATTCATCTGTAGTTGCGTAATACAGCTTAGTCTGTGGATCTGTATAATGTGCCTGTAAAATTATTCAACTGTCATCTTATACTCGTAAATTGTCACAACTACTTGATAACTTTTTTAATTTTGTAAAAAAAGCATCTAGCGTGCATGTAAACTTTTTTACTTACTGGCAAGCCTGAAATATCAGAATACTTTTTAGCTGGTTTGAAACTAGGTGGTGCATTTATAGAACTGTCTAAAATTGTAAAACAAACTATAGCAATAAATATTATGTGATAGTAACACGATTTTCATTATATGGCAACTTACAATGAATTGCATCTATAGGCCAAGGTAGAGCACGTTCTTGAGCCAAGACCTGCTTCAAAGATCTCCAAATCCTTTTCTTTCCAGAACTAGTAATTGGTCGAAACTTTTGTTGAAACATAGGATTTTTAAAAATGGCTAATGGTTTCTTGTTTGCTTCAGTAACTTCGTCACTCACCATTATGTTTATTTACGTTCTAAAACGAAAATATAATCAATTATTACATTTTATTAATTTTTTTTTTTTTTTTTTTGTTTTGTTTAATATATCATATTTAAATATTTTTTAGTTAAAACTATATAGTTAAGTTTTGAATAAAATTTAAATTTCGTCGAGAAAATAAGAATAAAACATATTAATAATTAAATAATATTAATATTAATAATATCCTTAATAATACATAGAAAAGGTAGGTTATGAAACTTCGTATACATACACGAAAATAAATACCTATTAATCAAATTCGCACTTTTCCTCAAGTTTTGTTGAATATTAATGTCAGTAATAATAAGCTTCAACTTAAAAAAAAACTTCTTTTTGTATGTATACAAAATTTCACAAATTTGTTTTTGAACATAACATACATTGTTGACAAGCAGCATCAGAAAACGCAAGTCAAATGACTAACTTGACTTACGTAGTTATCCTATAATATACTGCTGTAGTCAATGAATAAGCTTGCGAAAATTTAAAAATTTATAAAAAAAATTGTAGTTTTACTTTTATTTGTAAATATTATTACAATTTTTATCAATTCTTTATCATAATTTTATCAATTTAAAAAATATATAATTTTTCTGTATCAAAGACGTAAAATTAATTTAAAAATATTTGAGGTATCGATTAATTCTTTTCAAAGGTTACGTGCCTCAGAACACGTACGAAATTACGCTCAGCAAATGCAGTGAATATTGTTATGTAAAATCGGCTAGGGACAGGGAGTGGCAGTTGCTAACTTCTTTTCGAAAATGAGACTGAATTTTGTTCGAGTTGTATCCGAAGTTGCGAAAACAACATTGCCACTTTGCATCAGTAGTTTGCAAAAATGTATGAGTAAAGTATTACGTAATCATTGAATCAAAAAAATTGTTTTCCTTGTACATTCTAACTTAAACTTTCTCAAAATAAATCATGAGAGTTTTATATCGCAGACGAAACTCGCGACTGTCCGATAAAACAACTTCAAGTTCTGTCCTAAACGAAAAATACAAGATATCAATACTTGGTATATGATTGCGAGTAGGTATATATAGATATAGTATACATGCTGGGTGCACACATGCATGTGAGCAGCAGCTGCGGGCGCAGCGCAAAGTGGGGGGTCTCTCGCGCGTTTACGTGGGAGGAGGGGACGAGAGAACGATCTGGGGTTGGTCGCGAATCGAGATTTGGATTTCACCTTAGAGACGGCGTGAAGGTCGCAAGGGCAACAAGGCTCTAGTTCACATCAGACAATACTCAGCTCTACTCTTTTCGTGGCTCTTCTTTTGCAGATCGCACAGCGTCTGTTCATTTATCAATACTTGCAAGGCACCAGTCAACCTCTGCAAAAATGGCACGCAAATTCGTCGTCGGTGGCAACTGGAAGATGAACGGCACGAAAAAAGAAATCGACGATATTGTCGCATTCTTGAAAGCCGGTCCCCTTGACCCAAATGTTGGTACGTACTAGATATTTTCATCCACCCCAATTCTTGGGGCTGCTAACTTTAGTGATTCATGCTCATTAATTGTCAATTTTATTGGTTTCCAAGTTTTTTCGAATCACTCCAAAGCAACAATAAGTAGTAGCCATGTCAGCTCAACTGAAAATTTTGCTTTATCCAATATAATTCATTACGTTTAATCATTGATTTGTCTATATTGATCTGAAACATATTTTGTCTCTTGCATCAATACATTTTGATATTACTTTTTGAAAACAATGTCAAAGTGAAGTGGAGGTCTGCCAGAAAAAATTAAGCTTTGATTTAATTTTTATCATTTCATTGTTACAAAAATAGATAAATCAATTTAAAAATGTGTTATTTTTAGATCAGAACAAGGAGTACGATTAGTTTATAATTTCTACAAATATGACTTCTTTGGAATGAATAAATTTTTAACGAATTACTTATATAATTTCATCATATTTCAAGAACTTGATTTATCATTTGTAGGTACTAAAAATTAAAGTTTTTTTACACTTCTTTTGAAAGAATAATACCTTTAATATTGAAGGTCATAAGTAATTTATATGAAATTGTACCTATATCAGGTATAAAAATATTAAATCTATACTTTGATAGAAATATTTTGAAATAATGAGCAACAAGTTTTCTCTCTGTGTGTTCAGAGGTTGTTGTTGGAGTTCCCTCAATCTACCTGACGTACACAAAAGGCATTCTGCCCAGCAATGTAAGCATCAGTGCTCAGAACTGTTACAAAGTTCCAAAGGGAGCCTTTACTGGAGAAATCAGTCCTGCCATGCTTGTTGATAATGGCATTCCATGGGTCATCATTGGTCACTCAGAAAGAAGAAATGTTTTCGGAGAATCAGATGAACTGGTTGCTGAAAAAGTGGCTCATGCTTTGGAAGCTGGTTTGAAAGTAAGCTTTCATATAAAAGTAAATCATTATTTGATTATCAATATAAGTTAAACAATCATAATACATTGTAAATTGATTTATTGCCTAGGTCATCGCCTGCATTGGAGAAAAATTGGATGAGCGTGAAGCTGGAAAGACAGAAGAAGTAGTCTACAGGCAAACAAAAGCCATTGCAGACAAAATCAAATCTTGGGACAATGTTGTTGTTGCATATGAGCCTGTTTGGGCTATTGGTACTGGTAAAACTGCTACTCCTCAACAAGCACAAGAAGTCCATGAAAAGCTTCGTGCTTGGTTTACCAAAAATGTTAGCCCAGCAGTTGCTGAGTCTATTAGAATTCAATATGGGGGTTCAGTCACAGCAGATAATGCCAAGGATTTGGCTAAGGAAAAAGATATTGATGGCTTCCTTGTAGGAGGTGCTTCTCTGAAACCTGACTTTGTAAAGATTGTTAATGCTAAACAGTGAATTATCAAGTCTTCATAATCATTTGCATTAATTATTGTGCTGTAATATGTACAAAAACAAAATTTCGCATTCTTTTTTTAAGATAAGATATTTATGAGGTAACTTTCCTCAAAATCTTTTATGTTCGTATGTAATTTTCTTAAAAAGAATCTTTATGTGTACAGAACGTTAATAATGAAGAAAATAAAACATTGTTAATGATATTACAGTTTATTTTTTTAGACTGTAAATGTTATCAAAACATGAACCAAAAAGTAACAATAAAGATATGTTAAATACTATGCAAACATGAGCAGTTTACAAATTACCCTACTTTGTACAATAAAGTTTCATTTTATCAATCCTCTTGTAATAACACCTTCAGGTTTTTGCAAATTAAGAATTCTCAATCCATCTTGTTTTAGTCTAGTACATGCAATTTTGACCATAGATTTGAAAGTACGTGGTTCCCAAACTGCCAATTCTGCTAAACTTTTGCGATCAAGTAGAATGTCACACCTTGTTAAGCCTTCTCTTAAATTGTAATAATTCAGACCATGTTCCATGCTAGCTGCATCAATCCTGGTTTGCCAAATCTGAAATTATAAGTTAGCAACATAAATTTCAACCTTAGATCAAGCTTGTAATATGAAGCAAAAAAAATGTGTAACCTACCCGTGTAATCCATTTTCTTTTGGGATCTCTACCTTTAGTTGCGAATTGCAAAGATCGATGAACTGCACGAATAGCAAGACTGTAACAATTTCTGTAACGATTTCTAAAATGCTGTAAAATGAAATATTTATACCATGTTATTATGTTATTAAAATATAAATTTTCAATAATGCATATTATTGTTTTTATAATATACTAATATAAATATATAACGTAACTTACAGCACTTAATTTAAAGATCTTTCTCTTGCGCCAAAATTCATCAGGTCCTCTGGATCTTGCAAACAAAGTTACTGACTGGAATACCATTATTTAGATTATTCTGTATTACTTTACGTTCACCTAACGGATATAATTATGCTTTCAATGTGATCAACATTCCGGCTAAAACTTTTAGGTTAGGTATTATTATCAACCAGGGAGGCGATAGCGAATGTGAGACATATTAGACTGCATGTGTAGGACTATGTATACTGTATACTACTTATCGGTATATAGTATATTATATTTTAGGCACATCATACATATACCTCAAGACAGTCTCCCTGCCTCAAGATCAAGATGTGAGAGATCTTCCGCCATTTATAGCTCCTGTATTTTCAATGAGCTATAAATGGCGGAAATTGGGAAGGCTCCTAGAGAACACACCTTTCACCATGGCCTACAGCATCTGCAGCCATTGAATTGACTCATATTATGATGATATGCGGCTGGTTATGCCAGAAATGCTTTGTGCACGTGTGTATCAGATTAAATAAATATTTCCGGAATATAATATTTATTTTATAATTTAGTATTTGCCACAGCAATCATGGTTAAACGGAAAAGGTATTTATTTATTTATATATAAATATAACAATATATTCGATTCTTAACTGGTTTTAATTTGACAAAGCAATTCATTTTACTATTAAGCATAAGTACAACGATTTAGTTTTTTTTTAAAGAAATGGAATGATTTTATTTGGATGCTTTATATTAATTTAACTTTCTAATTCTCAAATATAATATTTTATTCGACAAAAAAGAAAATACCATTTCTAGCCTTATTTAGAGGTTATATTATAATAAAAACAAGCAAGGATAAGAAAAGAATCACCTTTCTGCATGAATACTTACTACATGCTTACTACTAATATGAAAGAGAAATTCTTCTTACGTTCTTAATATTGTTTACTAATAGCTTTTTAAATGTCTTCATATAAATGATTATTTAATTAATTTGTTTACCTATATAATTTTTAGAAATCAAGAAGATGATTCTTCTGGTGGGGAAATGGATGACATAAATATGGATGAAATGCTGGACTCTGAAGATGAATTTTCAGAAAATGAAAGAAAATTATTGGAAAAAGCTCGCCAAAAAAGACAACCTGAAAATTATGATAGTGAGGATGAAGTTATGGGATTTGATAATGAAGAATATGATGAAGACGAGGAAGAAAAAGATTCAATGGAATCTGATATAGAAGGTTTAGAAGAAGACTTTGATTTACCTAATGAAAAAGCTTGGGGTAAAAAAAAGAAAGCTTTTTATTCAACTGATTATGTTGATGCTGACTATGCGTCTGCAAGTCAAAAAGAAATTGCTGATGCTGAATTGGAAGAACAAGAAGCTAGAAATTTACAAAAGAGATTAGCAGAACAACTCGATGAAGCAGATTTTGGTCTTGAATTAGTAGTATCAAAGGAAGATGATTCTGAATGTAATCAAGATGGAGAACATATTAAAACTGACTTAAGTAAATTAAGTAAAAGACAGAAACAAGAGCTTTTTGAAAAAGAAAGTCCTGAGTTTCTACCTTTAATTACAGATTTTCAAGGTAAAAATAAATTGTTCAATTTTTTTCATGTTTGAATTAAATAAATTCAGAAACACTCATTTTTTTTATTTACAGATCGATTAACTGAAGCAAGAACTGTACTAGGTCCATATTTAGATCTTGTAGAAAGAGCCAATTGTAAAGATTGTGCTGCTACTAATTTTGTAAAAGCAAAATATGATTTATTGTTACATTACTGTACAAATATCTCATTTTACCTAATGTTGAAAGCTAAAAAAGAACCTGTAGCATCTCATCCTGTCATTAAGCGATTAGCACAATATAGGCAATTGTTAGCTCAACTGGAAGAATGTCAAAGAGATATTTTAGATGAGATTAAAGAAATATTACAAGCTGATGAAAATGGCCAAACTTTATACAGTTCTGAAGACTTTAGTGAAGTGAGTATTAAGAAGAAAAAAGTGGAAACTGCTAAGGATTCTGCCAACGATCGTAAAAAGCTTAAATCTATTGAGAAAGTTAAAAAGAATAAGGTTATATATGAAGGAGATTCTAGTATGGATGATGACGAAAAAGATGAAGGAATTTCGGGTGAATCAGACGATGAAGAAAACAAAGAGGAGAATGAGGATCAAGAAGATATGGAGGAGAAAAGAGCAATCACTTACCAAATTGCAAAGAATAAAGGTCTCACTCCTCATAGGAAAAAAGAACAACGTAATCCAAGAGTTAAGCACAGAAATAAGTATCGCAAAGCTAAAATACGCAGAAGAGGAGCTGTAAGTTTTATATATATTTTTGTTTCTATAATATTTACATCTTAGCAATTACTTTTACAATTATTTAATATTTTTAGGTCCGAGAAGTCAGAAAGGAAACAAGTAGATATGGAGGTGAAATATCTGGTATTAAGGCTAGTGTTAAAAAGAGTATTAAACTTAAGTAAAATTACTTCATTCTTTTTTACAACAGAGATGTTAAAAGTGTTGATATTTTCATGTAAGTTACAAAAAAATAAAATTGTATACAATGAATAAATTTTTTATTGAGTGGAATAAGTATGAAACAATGACACCTAAATACTAGCAGACTTAAAAAAAAAACGTAATTCAAGTAACAATTGTCTGTAAGACAACATGGGCTTATAAGACATATGACTCCAAGATTTTTGTCATCGATATAACATTTGCTTCATGATATTAATCACGAAAATTAACCTATTGTAAACTAAAAGTTCTTATGCCTCCAACTTTGCTAGAATATCAGATTCACGGAATAAGTGGAATTCTTTGTTATCTTCAAGCTCTACTTTAGTTCCACCATACTCGGGCAGCAAAACAACATCACCGACCTTAATGCTTGGTGGAATGTGATCTCCTTTCTAAAAATTAAAGAAAAAAATAAATATTTAATTTTATTCCTTTATTATATTTTATGATATAATGAATTCAAGTATAGATATAACATACGTCGTTCCTTGATCCAGGCCCAATTGCCACAACAGTCCCTCTGAGAACTTTGCCTTGTGCTTTCTCAGGAATAACAATACCACCCTTGGTTTTGGTAATAGCTTCTGCTCTTTGAATGAGTACTCTGTCGAACAGAGGAATCAGCCTCTTAACAGCAGCTGCAGCAGCCTAAATAAAAACAATAAAACTTGTGTAATAAAAATAATGTTTGCCTTTAACCAAGTAATAAGCACAGTGTACATAAATGCAAAATCTTTATCTATTCAAAAAAATGTATTCTTACATATATATTACTAAATCCTACTCATTTTGTTTGATTACATTAAAAATTAAAGAAAAGAATCAAAATTTGTTAAGAAATTTTACCATCAAACTTTTGCAGTATTTGCTTGTAGTTTGCGTTAGCATCAAATCTCAAGAATAGTTAAAAATGTAAGTTTTATTCCAGTCATATGAAACAATACAAATTTATGATCTAATAAATAAACTAAATGTGCAAAAGCTTCTTCAAATACACTGTATGAGTAGGTAGTATAGCTTATATCAAATCACGAAAAGAAAATTGGAGCTATGTGTGCAATCGTTAGTTAATCCTTACAAAAAATAGTTCAAATGGGCTTTAGTGTTGATAAAAATCTTAAATTTCCGTAATTACGTAATTTATCTAGAAGATTAAACAAGTCTTGACTGAGGCCGTCAGACCTCAAGTCACCATTGAACCAAACCAATAACTACCAAACTCTCAAGGTTCCTCAAAAAACGGATAATTTTTGATGAATTTACTTCACACACGCACAGCACATTATGCACTATAACGAAAAATTAAACATAAAAATCCTTTAGACTCACCATGACTATAGTCTCGTGTGTGAAGGATAGCAAAGGCGAGATAATTACGGAGGAACGGAAACCTCGTGTGCACGCGCTGCGTGTAACCTAAAAAACCTCTCTGCCGGCGTCTGATGTCGCTCTGACCAAGAGCGCGATTTCTCTGTCTCTCTCGTCTCCGCTGTCCCCTTTCTCGAAACTTCCTTTGGCTCGTGTACGTATATTATGACTATACATATATTGTTTCCCCTCTTTCTCCCCACTTCTTTCTCGCTCTCCCTATACGCGTATATATATCGAAGCTTACGTAATCTGCCTCTTCCAAAGAGCGATAACGATTAATCCCTTCGATCTGAAAAACAAACGAAATTACAGTCGAAAAGAGACTTTTCGAGACCGAGAATGGATCTTCGGATTTTTCAGGAATGAACAATGTTCAAATTCTCTCAGTTTCACGCTAATCCCGAATTTTCATTCATGACGACGAAGGGCTGATGGATTGCAGCAGAAGCTTATATAGACGTGCGACCACGTGGTCGGGTCTCGCTGCTGCCGCGCCGGTGCCGTAAAACCACATGCGCGCCTGAAGATCTTTCTATATTTAAAATTATTCGGTTTTCATCGAAAGAAAGAAAAATAAGACAGTCTACCTTTGCGGGAGACTCGCGCCTAACATCGTGTGCGCTTCAAGTTTTTTGCGTCGACAGATGTAAAATAAACGACGTGCGGACAAATATAACTTGAGAATAAACGCGCGCAGACATTGCGAGATCTTGCACATTAGGAGTGCGAGTACTTATTTCTTTACAAGTATTTTATTTTACTGTACGATGATTAATAGTTGCGTATAGGAGAAAAATGTTATCTGTAAGTTCAATGTTCGATCGCCCCTCTGGGATATTTATCGGAAAAAAAATTTTGTCTTATCGTGTCGAAAGGAAAGTTGGATATAAGTATAAAGGATAACTGGCAGCTTGTTACGATTTCTACAAAGTAAAATTCTGGATGAATATAATCTATTCGACATTCTTGCATAAATAAAAAGCTTTTCCGCATACTCCGAAATTATAGATCCATAACGCGCAAGGACGGATAATATTAATAAGTCTGAGAAAATCTGTGGATGAGTCTAGAAAACGCGCATGTTTGACAAGTTTTATTATCTATATACTTGTATGACATGTGATTCTTGTTATTCGGCAAGATCCATCCCTTTTACAGCTAGCCCCCTCTCGTCTCTCTCTCCCGCCGCTTTCGCAAAAGAGGCAAAGAGCAACGTCAAGTGATGATTGGCGCTAGCCTATAGTGGTTGCGTCATACACGCGCGGTATATAGTATGTTCTAGAAGTCGGCCAAATGCCGGTTCAACGTCGCTCTCTCCAAAACCGCGAGACCGATGAATGAAAACCCACCGCCCCTGACCCCACGTGTATGCGACGAACCCTTTGCCGAGCTCTTGGATTCTGTCGAATGTTTTAGTCAGTCCTGGAGGTTCTGGATTTTTCGAAATAAGCCTGCTATATTGCATAGCAGTAGGTTAGCCCGCGGGATAGCTTCGCGCCTATATGTATAGCGTGCGCACAGCGAAAGAGGGGAAGGAGAGAGTGAGAGAGAGAAGCGCGCCCCATCCATGTGATATCGTCTCGCTCTCTCTCCTATACTTCTCTCGCTCGTCGTCGCCACCGCTTTTCGGCTCCTCTCATTCCGCTCGCGCTCGACGTGCAACTCGCGCACACACTGAGGATTTTTCAGGCAGTGTCTCGAAAGCTCGGCAATCAAGGTAGGATCATCGAAGCTCATTTTCTCCCTTGACAAGCACCGATTTTTCCATCAACCCAGCACGAGCCGGTGCCTCGATTTTTTTCCTTATCATCGCCCGACTCTGATTCTGACGGAAGTTCTCTCGACTCGATTCGACGGGGGGCAAACCCATGCCACCGCTCGATCGCTAAACCGTTCACTTGTTTTGTTTTTCTCGTCCTTGCAGCAGAAGACCAGACCGAAGATTAATTTTCCTCCTCCTCGTCACGGCTTTTCTGATCCAAGTCTTTTTGGAAAAAGGTTCGGAAATCGAACTCGCGCGACGACGTTCTCGCCACGCGGTGCGCTTTACATAACCGCGCTTCACGCTTGCCACCGGCATCGAACTGTGCTCGGGCCAGCGACGAGCCCCTTCCTCCTGTCTTCTCTCGATATTTCTTCTGTAATTCGCACATTTTTTCACGACTACTTGCAACCCCACGTGATGACATTTTTGCTATCTGTCATCCCTGGTGATTATACCGATATTTGATGATCGCTTTATCGTTGTACAGTAAAATTTTATTTGACTTCATTATGTAAACTAATTTCATGTTTCTTTGCAATCTTTGTAAAAATAAATGTGAGTTCCTGTAAATAAGCCTATGTGCTTTTCAAATACAAACTTCATTCATGTCTTTTGGTATAATTCATCTTGTTGTTCAATATTTTGCACTAACGTTGTATGCTAATTATTTCAGATGTTCAGGCTACCAACACTTCTCCGCAGCGCTGCTCTGCGTCAAATGCAGCTCCAGTCACGCAGCTATGCCAAAGATGTTCGCTTTGGAGCTGAAGTGCGGGCACTCATGCTCCAAGGTGTAGATGTATTGGCTGATGCTGTTGCTGTCACCATGGGCCCCAAAGGACGCAATGTCATTTTGGAGCAGAGCTGGGGAAGCCCAAAAATCACCAAAGATGGTGTTACTGTTGCCAAGGGTGTTGAACTCAAGGACAAGTTCCAGAACATTGGAGCCAAATTGGTGCAAGACGTTGCCAACAATACCAACGAAGAAGCTGGAGATGGAACAACCACTGCCACTGTTCTGGCCAGAGCTATAGCCAAGGAAGGCTTTGAAAAGATCAGCAAGGGTGCCAATCCTGTTGAGATCAGGCGTGGTATGTATTTTATATAAGACAGTCAAATTTCATTGAAAATTGATCAGTGAAGTGAAATAACATTTTGTTTTCATTCACTTTACAAATAGGTGTAATGATGGCTGTTGACAAAGTCAAGGAAGAACTTAAGGCTTTGAGCAAACCTGTTACAACGCCAGAAGAAATTGCACAGGTAGCAACTATTTCTGCTAATGGTGACACAGCTATTGGCAACCTTATTTCTGATGCAATGAAGAAAGTTGGGAAGGAGGGTGTCATTACTGTTAAAGATGGCAAGACTTTGATAGATGAATTGGAAGTTATTGAGGGAATGAAGTTTGACCGTGGATACATCTCGCCTTACTTCATCAACTCCTCCAAAGGAGCTAAAGTAGAATTTCAGGATGCTCTGATTCTGTTCAGTGAGAAAAAGATTTCCTCCGTTCAGAGCATCATCCCTGCTTTGGAGCTTGCCAACTCCCAACGCAAACCACTTGTCATCGTTGCTGAGGATATTGATGGTGAAGCTCTTTCAACCTTGGTCGTCAACCGTCTGAAGATTGGACTGCAAGTAGCTGCTGTCAAGGCACCAGGTTTTGGAGACAACAGGAAAGCTACTCTGCAAGATATGGCAATCGCTACTGGCGGTATTGTTTTCGGAGATGACGCCAACTTGATCAAAATTGAAGACGTTCAGGTATGACAATATTCGATATGTATGCATATGTATATAAAATATACTGTAATGATTGAAATTAAATTGAATCATTTTTTACAGCCTAGTGACTTGGGACAAGTTGGAGAAGTGCTCATCACAAAGGACGACACATTGCTTCTGAAAGGCAAAGGAAAGAAGACCGACATTGACAGAAGAGCCGACCAACTCAGAGATCAAATCGAAAATACGACGTCTGACTATGAAAAGGAGAAATTGCAGGAGCGATTGGCTAGGCTTGCATCGGGAGTAGCAGTTCTTAGGGTAGGAGGAAGCAGCGAAGTCGAAGTCAACGAGAAGAAAGACCGTGTTCACGATGCACTCAATGCTACTCGTGCTGCCGTTGAAGAGGGTATTGTTCCCGGAGGTAAAAATTAGAATTATCTTTTAGATAGTTACATTACAATATTAATAAAATATTATTTAATACATTATATTTTTGTATTTTATCAGGTGGTACTGCTCTCCTGAGGTGCGCTCCATCCCTGAAATCTCTGCATCCAGCAAATGAGGATCAGAAGACAGGTATCAACATCGTGGCTAATGCTCTGCGCATGCCATGCCTGCAGATTGCCCAGAATGCTGGAGTTGACGGCAGTGTCGTCGTCGCCAAGGTTTCCGAGGGCAAACTTGGTTATGACGCTATGAACAACGAGTACGTAGATATGATTGAGAAGGGTATCATCGACCCTACGAAAGTCGTTCGTACTGCCCTGACCGACGCCGCCGGAGTTGCCTCGCTCCTGACGACCGCCGAAGCAGTGGTTACTGAGCTGCCAAAGGATGACCCACCAATGCCCGGTGGTGGTATGGGTGGAATGGGTGGTATGGGAGGCATGGGTGGTATGGGCGGTATGATGTAAACGAGCCGTGCTTCTATACTGTGCTCAAAGACTGACATTTTAACAAAAGTCGCCGTCGTCGCCATTTGAACGCGAACAACACGCGCCGGATATATCTGCCAGCACCGTGTGAATACTTCGTTTGACATGGACATTAGCATCCTCTAGATTTTTATAGTTGAATAAATCCCTTTTGTTAATGCGCGAGTTTTTCCTTTCAATCAATTGGTTTTGTAAATAAAAAATCTCCTTTTTTCTTATTGAACAAAGCAGAGTAATACAATGAATATGCAGGAAAGCTTATGTAATGTGGCTATAAAAAAGAGCATGATAAAACAGAAAGGTATCCTATTCTACGTAACTAAAGGACGCTAATGTTTGTGTATATATCAGCATAAAGTTAGGGAGTTAACATTGTAGAAGTTTAACGGCAGCATTGTTAATGCAAGTATGTGAAAATGCTACTTAACCTTGTGTTCAGTTTCTTTTTACATCCATTTGACACAATGGTAGGTGCGTGATACATCGCTTTTATTAGTTACGTAAAAACAAACATAGCGAACAAGTTGGCCATAATATTATCATAAAATGTATTGCATTTTGAATCTGTCATATACCAGTGTTCAATGGTCTTCGATTTTCACTTGGTTAACTAAATTTAAATTTGAAATTTATCAAAGTTAATCCGTTCTATCGATAAGCTCAATATATTTTATGAATGATTTCCAGCTAAATCGGAATAGTTGAATACACATACAAACAAAAAATGTCGTACTTTATAATAAAGTGAAATTATAAGTATCTCACGTCGTGCATTTGAAAAACGTTGCCTCAACCAGTGAACGAATGAATCATCCTGTTATAAGAATGCAAGAGTGTAAAAATGTTGATGTGTGCTAGAGTTCTGTTACTTTTTGTAAACAATAATGTTTATTTTCCACTTTTAGTCTAAATAAAAATATGTTTAAATTAAACAAAATGAGTCTTTCATTTTAGTATTTATTTTCTTAATCACCATACAATTAAATTTTGTATGAGAATTGAGAACAAATTAAACAAATGTAGCCAAATAAATCTATAGGTGCGTTTTTATCAGTGGTATATTCGTGCGTGCGGTATTTGCAATCAGTAATATACACAAATGATTTACTGATAAATATTTAATAAATAATAGTATATTATGTACTAAGGAGGGAAAATCTTGGCAGTCCATATCTCGTGTAAATGTGGTTCATAGTTAATTTTTTTATTATAGTCATTTTTTAAAATAAATTGATAAATTATAAAAAAAAGAATGTACATTGTCTTACATTAATTCACATACAGTTGCATTCATGTATGAAAGAATTCTACACTAGGTTTGTAAGGCATATGAAAATTGCACATGCCACAATTTGTGAATTTTTACAACAGCCGCGCAACAGATCGTTCTGCTTTTTATTTTACAGATCATTACAATATATATAATTATGTATCTTACGTATTTTCTCTTCAACGAAAAAATTATTACTACTGCCTTTCCAGCATATGCTTAAATTAATAATAGCAATTTTTATATAATAATATATACAAATATACTTAAATATATTTTAAGGAAACGGTGTTTATCCTTAACTGAAATAATTACACACTTTATTTGTCAGCTCATTCATGACTAATGTTTTTTCACATAACATTTGAAGCTCATTGTTTTTAATCCTTTGCTACACTCTTGACAAGCGGGGTTGAAGCTTTGGCAGCTGTAGTTTGAGGCACCAGCTGAACTTTGATCAGCGACAGATCCAGCATTTTACGCTGATACTTTTTGTGAAAGACCATCGCAGCGGACTGTGTCTTAAAGACGATCGTGGCGTTACCATCGCCCATTTTTATACTCTACAACATGAACAACAGACAAAAAACAAATATTACCACTTTACTCCTTCACTCATTTATTTAACCACATCATATAAAGCATATAAAATTAGAAATAATCTATAAATAAAATAACCAGTTAGATAGTGAGTATATACAAATATTATACAAGGTAAAGACGTCAACGCTTATAACATCAAATGATTAATTGTTTCGCAGGCATCACAGGCATTAGATGAAAAGCGTATAGTAAGCATAGCATATAGCAAATAGATATCAAGACAGTGAGTTTTTTAATTTCAATATTTTCCTCGTGGAAACATTATTTTTTTTACAAGAGAATCGTGAAGTATTACGTTCATACGTAAACGCAAACACTTATTAAATCATCAAAACCATTTTTTTTTAATTTTTAAATAAAATATAGTAAAAAATTATATGTGTATTATATGTAATAAATTATAAAAAGTAAAAAATTTTCCAGAAAAATTAATAAATTTTTAGTTTCTCCAGAATTTTATGTTTATGTTTAAAGTACAGCAATCTATTAAAAAACTGAAGCCTGAAAATGATTGACTACTAATGCTAATTGCTAAGCCACATTTTGAAAATCACAAACATAATGCACATAGTAAAATACTTACGTATAATTGTGCATTTTATTAATAAAAAAAGCCATTTTCTATCAAGCAAAAGCTTCTACTATTTAAAGAAATTGACCTTTTTTTTAAAAAAAAAAGCATATATATAATACAGCAGGCCAAGCATTAATTAATGGTCATAGAAAGATAAGTTCTTATAAAAATATTGTCATTAGGTCAGCAGAATTTTTAACTTTGTTGATCATATAATTCTATAAATTTTACATCAACACAATTACTATCTCTGCATGGAACTGTAATACTTGATGGTAAATGGTAAATTATTTTAACTAATTACAAAAAGTAGTGATATATGAAATTTTCCACACCTATTAAAGCAGGTACAAACGAATGTGTAGAATACAATCACCATTAGCAATAACCAGGAAGAAAAATCTAATTCTATTAATAATTTATTTACATTTAAACATGCAACTACTGTTAAAAATAAGGTAAAATAATCTTTATAGATCGCGTAAACATTTTTTTTGGTATAAAGGAAATACATGCTTTTGCATTTTAGACTTTATAAAATATAACACAAAACAAACTTGATAGGTATAAAAACATTTAAGATACATAAATAAACAATCATGCTAAAAATTGACAATAATTTGTGTGAAGGTTTAAGTAATCTTTTTAAAAATAAACTCAAACATTCTTAGAATTTCCGTGTAAATTATTATTTTAACAAACTTTAAGTTTCAGAAACTTAGTATAAAAGTATGACTTATTTGTCTGAAAATATTAACTTCTTTGTTTAATTGACTCGACGAATATTTTTAATATTTGTTCGAAAAATTAATGATACAGAAAAGTGAATCATTTTTCTACAAAAGAATGTTTTGACGCAATGAAATGCAATGGATAACAATTTAATATTAACGCAAGTATGCGATCGCTTTTTGTAGAAAAAAAAATCAATACTGAAAAGCACAATGCTACATTCTTAAATTTGTAGATCTATAAAAAGACGGAAGTAATAAAAATAAACAGTGAAAAGCAGATGCAATAGATACAATAGGGCAATTTTACATAAAGTGCGCATATATCGTTTGTAACGATTATAATGTTGCTCTCTAATGTCGATTTTCTTTATGTAAAGATAGTCACCTCAATACTGCCGATTCCTTGGCACATACGTCGTATCTGCGCTTCAGTCGTACTAGCAGCCAAATTATCGACTTTGACGATGTTAGATTTAACAATCTTCTTGGCTTCTTGCACTGGTACCTTATGTACTACGATCCTCTGACGTTGCTGCTGTTCTTGGGAACCAATCTGCTTCTGTTGTTGCGCACTTTGAACAACAATTCTCTGAGAATTGGTAAGTAACTGTCTTATTTGACCGAGTTGACGGTTGGCAGTTGCAGCTTGAACCATTGAAGCTTTCTGAGAATTTTGTGCGCTGCTGCTTTTTTGAAGCACAGACTTCTGAGCATTCTTCGCTTTGTTCAAAACGATTCGCGATAAAAGTTCACTCTTGCCTCCATCATCGTCATCGTCGTCGTCGTGAATGAGTTTCGGTTGTTTAGCTGGCACTGCTCTGACTACTCGCACTGCAGCTAGCTTTTCCTATAACAAACGGAACAATATACGTAATTTTTACTACAAAAACAAAATGCTTCAAAACAGAATTAGCTGAACTTATAAAAAAATTTAATAATATATACAAGTGAATATACCATTTTTCTATCTGAATATAAATGCATTAAGTGTATATTTAAAATGTACCATAAACTCAATTTTAGTACAAATTCAATTCAATTACTGACATAATTCAACTAATTCGTATCTTATATATACAGTGCAATTATCAAATACTATTGCCTAAATGTACAAGTGCACAATTAACAAAGAAAGGACAGTTCTAATACAATCAACATACCAAAAACTTTTACCAAATATACAATTGAAATTCAATATATTTTATAATTAGTTAAGTGGAATATTTTAAATAAATAATTGCCTAAAGGAAAGAAGGGGGAAACAAAATTTATGTAAAAACAAAAGTTTTATTCAAATAAATAAAAAATATACAATAAAAATCAACTCGGTGCAAAAATGCGCGTTATAACTTTTAAGTTATATTTCATTTATAGGTACGGGAGTAGGAATTTAAGGAATAATCACAAATGTATAACAATAACTTTGTCTCTCAGTTAAAAACAGGATCACACTAAGTGTACGAAAAACACTTTTTACAAAGGATAAAATGGCAGTGAAAATATACACTAGGTAAAATAAATTCTAACTTAAAAAAAGCTCATTTTAATAATCTATTAAAACTAATTAATTAATTAGCGTGAGTTTTGAAAAAATGTACAAGAAAATATTAGCTTTATAAAATTCCTTTTAGGAAATTTAATATAATGACTAAACTTTAGTCATTTTAAACAAAATTCAACTAGTAAAAACTTTTAGGTTCTCAGTATGAGAACACGATTTGCAGATCTACAGAAGTTAGATAAGTAAAGAGATACTTTTTGCTATACCTCTGTAGACTGCATATTTATTAGTCTGCCACGTCCTCTAACACTTGCAAGACTAATCTTCCCCTTAGTATTTTCTTTCACGATCGTTGCAAGTGGTGTTTCCTGCTTCGAGTTTTCTGCAAATAATTTTTTATGTAACATAAGATTTTTCTTAAATTTAAATTGCTAATTTTTTTTATAATTTTGTATATTATGTTTACATACCAGCACTACTATCACCTGCGGCTTGTGCATTTTGTTTCTCCATTGCCGCTAATTTTCGACGATTTTCCTTTTCTCTTAGGATCTTTTCTCGAAGCCGTTTTTGTTCCTCCATCTTCTTTCTATATTCTCTCATTTCTGGATCTATATCTTCTTCCTAGAGTATGAAAATTTTGTAAAACTATAGTAATAATACTTTTGGTCGAATAAAATTTATGAAGAAAACAGGCTGTAAATTATGAATTAAAGTACCTTTTTCACAGGTTTTTCCACTGGTTTTTCAGCATTTTGAATATGCCTTATATTTGGCCTTAGTCGCTTTGGACTACTTTCTTTCATACTTCTCTCTGCGATCTCATCACCTGACCTTTTTTGCAATATTCGATGTGAATCTCGATTTGGAGAACCGACAGATTTAGTGTTTTCTGTCTTTTGAGAGCCAGATTTTGATGTACCGTGGTCATGGTTTTCACTTCGATGACCATGATTTGGTGAAGAAGCATAATTTTTCTGATCATTTCGCAACCTTGGAGATGAATCTCTTTCCCGATATGAGTCACGGGAACTTCGGTGATCCTGTTTCGAAATTTGGTATTTAATAAATTATACACTTAAATTTGTATCTATAAGGAATCTATTTCGCGTTCATGTACCATTATTTTTCATACGTGTGGGTAATCATTGCTCAAATTTTAACCCATAAAAAATTTAGAAAATAACATTAAGAATAACGATACATAAAAGCCGTTATTCATATTAACAAAATAAAAATATGCATTTTATTAAAATTAATAAAATTTTTAGATCGTAAATTACATTTTAATAAACTTACAGCATGATAATCCTTTGTATCATATATTTTTTGTTTACTGCTTGTCTTAAGATTATAAAAAACAAACAGCTTTTTATTTTGTTATTGAATAATCCATATGATTTAATTTTATGTATTATATTCTTACCTCTGAATGGCTATCCCTATGGGACCATTGACTGTCAGATTTATATTTATTGTCATAACTGTTATATTTACTATCTTTAGAATAACTATTATCTGGAGAGTATGATCTGCGAGAATTAGAAGTTTGAGATCTTTGTGTTTTAGTTTCTTGCCAAACATCAGAAAAGTATGAATATGGATCCTGTGTACAAAAAAATTATATGTTAATAATAATATTAAATATATTTACATTTATACACAAATGAATTGAAGAGAAAGAAAGAAAATTCTTACATCGCTCTTTGCTTGTTGATTATTGGAGCGACTCTCACGAGAAGCACTTGTAGCATTTCTCAATGCTTCAACAAATTTGTCGGCTGGATCTTGCAAGGTTTTTACTGAAAATGATGCAAGAATTTGACATTAATAATAGAAAGGAAAACTAAAGTTTGATAAACCAAAAAATTTTTATTTACCCTCAGTTTTTGACTGGTTCCCTCTGAAATGAGGATTGATCAATATTTTATGTCCGGTTGGTAAAGCTGGAACATTAGGGATGCTCGGAACTCCGGGAACGTTCGTAATGAGAATCTGCTGCGGCGTAGTCTGCGTGAGGGGCCGTGTGATCTGAGGTACATTATTGTTAAATTGACTAACTGGTGGATTGTTGTATGAATTTCTAGCATCAAACGGAGGATGTCCTTCAAATTGCGGATCCGGAAATGGTATCCTATTTTCGTATACCTGTTGACTAGGAGTAGCGTTCGGATGATTTTGATGAGGTGTGGGTTGACTTGGAGCTGAAGGTCGTCCGAAACCTGGAGCTGGAGGCATTCCTTGACTGACCGGTATCATAGGACCTTGATTTCCTCCTGGGCCAGACATTATAGGTAGAGGTGGACCCTGATTGGCCGGATGCGGCCCTCTTTCAGGCATGTGCATCACGTGGTTCGGGAACATTCCTTGGTTCGGTCCAAATGGAGGCTGATTGGGTGGGCAGTTATAGGCAGGTCCAGGGCCAGGTGGACCCGATGCACTAGGTGGGCCAGGCATACCAGGAGGATGTCCTGATGGGCCTGGAGGACCTGGTGGATGACCAGGCATACCCGGAGGGCCAGAAGGGTGACCTGGAGGCCCTGGGTGACCTGGGGGTCCAGCCGGTGGACCTCGCGGCCCATAATCTACCCTAGGAGGATTCATCCTTGGACCTTGTGGTCTCATTTGCTCTTGAAACTGGTTAGGTAACATAGGTAGCCGAGGATCAGCAAAGTGAGGATGTCCTGGCATAGGACCATTTGGCATAGGATGGTGATATGGAGGTTGAACTTGAGTATTGTGGTGCTGATACATTTGATGATGTTGTTGAATAGGCACATTATTAGATGGTCCTGGTTGAAATGAAGGCCGGTTTTCCAATAGGGGTGCTCTAAATGGTGGCTGCTGATTTGATGATGAAGGAGGATGCCCATGATGGTATCTATAAAAAAATTTTTAAATACAATTGTAAGCCCAAGAAAAATAGATTGAACAATAATAATATATTATATAAATTACTTCACTAAATAATAAGAATTCAACGTTAAAAAAAACATTTTTATTTATAAAAAATAAATATTTTACCTTCCAGATTGATGTGAGTCATATCTCCCACCATTTCTTCCTCTAAGATTTCTTCGATCACCTCTGTCACTTCGGTCACCTCTATCACCTCTATCTCCTCTATCACCTCGATCTCCTCTATCACTCCTATCTCTATCACCTCTATCACTCCTTTCTCTATCACTTCGGTCACTTCTATCACCTCTTTCTCCTCTATCACGACCTCTATAGGGAGTTCTGTGTTGTTCTGCCGTTACAACATTTTCAAGAGAATCTGGTATATCATGATTCATTTTTGGTGGAACCATGACCCTTTCACTCTGAAATCTGTTTCTTCGTTCCTTGGCTTCTTCACAATCATCATCTTCCATTCCTTGGCCATTTCTAACAAAAGAGTCTCGGTGGTTGTTTGACTTCTCTCTAAGTTTCTCACGTAAATCAACTTTTGGTCGTGTAACAGGTACATCTGGCTCTTCTTCTGAATGGTGTTCTGAATGGTGTTCTGAATGGTGTTCTGAATGGTGATCTTGACTCTCCTGAATAACAACTTGTTTTGTTTGTTCATCTGCAGATACACTCTCCTTATATTCCTTTGGGTGCAATTCAACTTCCTGAGGCTTATCATTTTTGCTTTTGGACTGTACATTTTCTTCTTCTGCTTCCAAATCATCAAGTGCGTCGGTAACACCCAGGTCCAGTACATCATCTGTTTCTTCTTCTCCTTTATTTATAGTCGGCTGCTGGGGTAACTAAATTGCGAACATTGGTATGAAAATATCGTATGCATTACGGGCATCGATTTTAAGTTATCCTTAATAGCTATAATTACATTCTAAATCTATAAAACCATTAGAATTTACTGGGTTCATAAGAACACAAACCCTGTATTCTGATGTTATATAAAAGAATAAAATTATTTGGATTTTTTAATTATAAAGTAATATTTTCATCTATAATGCAGCAAGTGATCAATAACATATTGATATATAAATACTCAGTTTTCATAAGGTTTTAAAACAGCTCATTAATTACTCCCACTATTTTTTTTACAGCAACACACATCATCTTAGTCAAAATATAACAAAAGATTTAATTTGAATTTTTTTACTATCAAACAATTAATTTTGAAATATTGTAGCTAAGTTGATAAAAAAAATTATTGAAATTGCAATGTAATAAGGCTTTGCAAATATAAAATAAAAAAACTGTTTACTTAATTAATTAAGTATTTCTATGAACCCCATTTAAAATTTTTTATATTGAAACACAAATACCACTGTATCGACATTTGGCAATTACAAGCTAACGCATAATATATAATATCAGTAGCTAAAATTTAAGATTTTGTTCAGTAGCAATATTTTAGCATATAATGATTTGAATGAAAATTGAGTTATTGATTGCATTCTTTACAATAATATTTGGAATTGTTTAAAATTTCCCCATGCACGTATTTTTTATTTCCATGCAGTATTAGAAAACCAATATTAATTGTAATATGAAAAAAAAATTCAAAATTTATTTGTTAGGTTTCTCTACAATCATAAGATGTAATAATCAAAAATTGTTCTCATATTGCTAAAGAACAAAATGATAAACAAATCGCAAATCACACAACTCTGTTATGATAGCTGCTTGGAAATAGTAAAAATGTACGTAAATCGCTTCATACAATAAACAGCTGTTAGAAGAGAATATCACTAATACCTACATTGATTAACAACGTATGCATTATGATAGTGAAATTGTGAGCATACATCATCGGAATTACAAATGTGATAGTTAAATGACTTGTTGTACTTTTTTAAACTTTGAATATTAAATCAACAAATATTGTGTACAGTTAAGTTTTCTTTTAATGATAAACAAAATATATGTTTGTAAACATTAAATTTGCATATTTTAGTTCAAGAAAATGAGTTGAAAGATAAAACAAAACTGACTGCTTTGTAATAATAAAATACCTAGCAGAATATAAATTTACAATATTTAGTAAATTTACATATTTAGAAGATTCAAATGAATGACTGATTTGCTAGAAAATATTACAACAAACCATTTAGTAATATTTACAATAATATCCAGTAGCTATGTAACAAAGTACATTGCACGAAAAAATAAAAACAGCTGTATATAAAGAATTAAAGTATGGTCATTATCTAAATACATTTCAGAACTTTGTAATTTTATAAAACTAATGATCTTTATAGTGAAAATAAAATATATTATCACTGTTTAAAAGTAACGATTATGTTACGCAGAATATTTAAGCAGAAGAAAGGAAATTTATTAAAAATAATTTTTCTTTATAAAGTTTGAAATATAATAAGTTTTTAAAAAAGCTCATATGCCTCAAATACTTTTACAAATGTATAATAAATTAAAAAAAAATGTTGATTAATGTTTGATAAAAAAAAAAAAAAAAAAAACAATTTATTTAATCATTTCCTTTCCTCTGTGATTCCATTTTTTTTCTTCTATCAAGAAATTATTCCAATACTATGTCATCACGCTTGGTGGTCACGCATGATCTACTAATTTCGGTATAAAGATTTACAGTTTTTATGAATACACTATCAGGTTTTTTGAGATTCCTGAAAGCTTGTAGAATAGGGCTTTAGCAACTGCAACTCATACTGCTTTCCATATTTTTTGTTCTTTTTTCTTTTTTATTTTTTGTTGTTTCTTTTTTTCTGCTTTTTTTCTATTTATTTATTTTATTTTATTTTTTTTTTATTTAATAAACAGTTTTGAGAGCAGCATTAACTTAAGAATGTCTATAAAAGTAGTGTTTTTGTGACAGATAACGAGTCATGAATCAGCATGTAGGTTTATGCAACCTTGAACTCGAAAAATAACATTTGAACAATGTAATCAGTAATTACAGCACGAGGGACAAAATTTCAACCTACATCGAAATTGAACAAGTGATTTAATTTTCGTGCACCTAATCGACAAGGGGTCGACTTCGCAACAAGACACAGAGTTAGGAAAATTGGAATCATGCTCGAAAAGTATATGTATATGTATATATATATATATATGTATACTTATAAAACTAGTTAAGGTGATCGGATAATTTTTATCGTACGCTTACGCTAGAAAATCATGGATTTTGTCAATAATAATAATTTATAAAAAGATTACAAATGTGCGGCATTAAGCGAACAAAAACTAATATGCCGCTTATACGCTCACCCTCTCGAATTCATAGTCATCGGCTAAAAGCGCTTCTTCCTCGTCGTTCCCCAAGTCGTACTCTTCGTCTCCGAGATCTTCGTCCAACAAGGTATCGTCACTGCGCAAAAATCCAGACAGATGCATTTTATACAGATGAACACGGTAAAGGTACACGGAAGGGGGGGGGGCAGTCGCAACAAGCGGAAGTATCGTATTTCGGACTTCTACGGGAAAAATCAGAGCAAAAGCTATCGCGGCAACTCGTCACTCAAGCATTAAGTATCTGCACATTCGCAGATGCAAACTCAGAATAAACAAACGGTTGTGGATCGACGAGAGCCTGCTACTGTGTGTCTCCAAGTAGGTATCACGCACAGATGCTAACTACGTCATCGTCCCCAAAGCGACTACTTCACTAACCTTCGCTCTGCACACAACATACACGGAGACGCGATTTTGGTTATTACCGACGAGCTACCGCACAAATTATACTTTCAAATCGTAGTCCGACATTTCCAGAATGTTTTTATGCAAGTTAATCGAGTAGGGATGTTAACTTTATTTGTTAAAAGCCAAAGAAATACTCACTGATCTGACATCGTTCCAATCCACTTCGTCCCTCGCTTGCGTCTAAGAGTCTAAGCATCACTGGAAGTGGAGGGGAGCAATGGAGGGGGGTAGTGGAGGGGATAGGGTCAAATCGATGACTCGACTCTCCATATCCGCATCGGTTTCGAGCGGTTTCGATAATTCAAATAAAAAAGCGGGAAAAATAAGTAGCTACTCATCGGAAAAAATAATTATATTTTATTATAAGTATACTTATATTGTATAGACATTATTTTCAAAAATTTAAAATTTTTCGAAATAAAAATTAAGAATTATTTATTAAATAAAGAATATTGTTCTCGGTGAAATTATTTATTTATTAATTATTTATTTTATTTATTTGCATACAATTTGTTTTTTTTTTCTTCTTTATAGCTTATCGCTATCGGTTTCAAGCCGTTCGTATCCAATACAATTTTTAGTTGAGCAAAGTATTTACCAATAAAGACTTGAATGATACATGGACCTGCATGGTGAGTAAGTTTGATCGATCAAATAAATATGTTTGTTATGTCTATATTAGCTGATATTAGTCTAGATTAAACTGAAGGCGACGTTGCTGCCACCATCGTAAGAATTTCGAATTACTGCATTACTTACGGCGTTAACATGCGATTTTTCGAGAAAAACATCAGGATCAGAAAGACCGCCTCAGAGAGAAATAGTTGATCGCGATGACGGATGATGCGAAGAGTTAGAAGCGATTCAAAGAAAAAGGTTTTTTAATCGTTGATTCGAAAAAGCAGTTATACTTACAAGGTATTCTTGAGATACTGACTGAAAAATTGCATGAAGATTAGTCAAAATGGCGGATGAACCAGCAAAAAACGAAATTCAAGATAATAAAGTATGTATAATGTTAAAATACATAAACATTGAAAGTATAACCTCATATGTACTAATTAGAAATTTTTGTCATATTTTAGATGCCTGCGCCAAAAATAAAACATGATTGGTATCAAACTGAGACTCATGTTATTGTTACTGTTTTGGCAAAAAATACAGACAATGTGAAAGTCGTTTATGGCGAGACAACGGTAAGTGTTTACAAAAAATTAATCTTTCCTTGATTTTTCAATTTTAATTACACTTAAAAAATTTTTTCAACTGATAAAGTTTTCTTTGATTTTTTTGTGTATTATAAGTAAATTTATAACAATTACTAATTTGTATCATTTAAAAATTAAAACCTTTTGTATGAAAAACAGTTGAATCCTACATTTAAGTATTACATTGTACTGAGAAACCTCTTCTTTATATACAAAAGTAAAATTGTATATTACGTTTCAGCTCAGTGTTTCTGCAAAATTACCAACGGGTAGCGATTACAGTTTAGAATTAGACTTAGCCCAGCCTATTGTACCTGATCAATGTTCACATAAAGTACTACCATCTAAAATAGAGATTAAACTCAAGAAGCGTGATGGATATAGATGGACTGTTTTAGAAGGCAATCCAGTAAGTCAAGATGTAAAACCAATTCCTCAAGGTATTATTTTCATATGATAAAAAAACTTTCTTTCTACAAATACTTTTCAAAGCATCCAGATTGATATTTTTTACATATTGACTTTTTAGAAATATTGCAAGCTGGAACTCAACCTCCTAAGTATCCAAGCTCTTCCAAAAAATCTAAAGACTGGGATAAGGTAGAAAAGGAGATTGAAAAGCAAGAGGCTGAAGAAAAGCCAGAAGGAGAAGCTGCTCTAAATTCACTCTTCCAACAAATTTATGGAAAAGGATCAGATGAAGTTAGACGTGCCATGAACAAATCATTTGTATGAAGAAACTTTGCTAATAGTTTATAAGTTTATGTTAAGTTCTTGAACAAATAAAAACAATTTATTTTTTTTTTAACAGCAAGAATCCGGTGGAACCGTGTTGAGTACCAATTGGAATGAAGTAGGTCAAGGAACGGTTGAAAGAAAACCCCCAGATGGTATGGAATGGAAAAACTGGGATTCCTAAAGAACTTTTCATAAGACTAAAAGTTTTGTAATTTATAAAAAAATGTAAAGAAAAAAAAAAATAACTAATTAATATACTAATTAAGGATAACGAAAATCTTAAAATAAAATTTTTTGATGTTTTAACAAGTAAGTGTTATTATTTTTGTACACTGAAAACTTGGAAATATTATAAGATTGTCCATAAAATATTACAACGAAATAGAACTTTTATATAAGACCTTCAGATTTTGTAAAACAGTGACAAAACATTTTAAGTAAAGATCTGTTTTTATTACTGCAAATAATCACATGCAGTTGTGTACCTTATTTATTATATATTACATTATAATAATTACATATATTACAAATGTTATCACCATATTACATTTTACACAATTAAATGCTTTTGCAAGGCAAGTGAATTGCACATTGCTACATTTCTACTAACATTTTTGTCATTATTCTTAAAAGCTTGTTCATTGGCAGTTTCAGCTTCTAAAAATTTGTTGTAAGATATATAAAGTGCAAACAGCAATTCCCAAATAATAACCAGTCTGTTTAATTTTTTCTATATCTGGTAATGGAAGATCATCTTCTACAGTATTATGGTCTAGCATATTTTCTGCAGATGCAGCACTTATTCTAGTTAAACCTGGTATGGCAAGAGCTGATGTGATATTTTTCTCCTGTTTTTCTATTCGTTTTAATATTGCTGTAAACTTTTCATTTAAATTAGTTTCCATTGAACTTTGGGCTTCAGTAATGACATTTCTTACATCTACAATCCTTTTATTATTATAAACCATAGAACCAGTTAACGAAACAATTGCTAAAAGTGCTGATGCTAAAATTGAAAGGTATTTATATTTTTGAGCATTCACAGCTTGACTATCATGATATTCTTTAATAGCAGTTGCTAATTGTGTAAAATGATCCCGCTCTTCTCCTTCCAAAAGTGTAAGTTGTCCAGTAATTCTTGTCTGTTCTTGCAAACCTTTGTTTTCTAAGATTGTCAGTTGTACATATTTGGGATCATCTCTTTTTGTTTGAATTAATTCACTATAAATTTCTTTTAGCTTTTCATTGACAGAAGTCGCTTGACGTGTCAATTCTCGACGTTGATCTTGACATTTGAATAACTTGTCTTGGACCATTATTACTTGTTGCTTAGCAAGTTCCACTTTATCCATTCCTGTCAATTGCTGGTACCATTGCCAATAACTAACAAGTCGCTTTGGTAAAGGAGTCGACGGTTGTAGGGCAGCAGTATTAAAATCTTGTATAATAGTAGAATCATTCACTTGCTAAAATAAAGTAAAATCAAGATAAGAGACATACAAAAATCTGAATGTAGTTGTAGTAAAAGTAAATATAAATAAAAAATATTACCTTTACAATATTGACATATTTTTCAGAAGCTGCGTTTTGCAAATTCGAAATTTTTTGCTGTGCTCTTTCAGTTGCATTTCCAATTGCAGTACTAGCGTTAAATAACAATGGTGATTTGTTTATTTGTTCTGTTAAAGATTTTAGAACTCTTCTCGAGTTCCCTGCCATTTCACGATCTTGTCAGTTAATTATCTTTACATGAATCACTTTTTTATTAATTATCTATTACCTTTAGATAAACTTAAATTGTAACCTAAAATACTGGGATTTTCTTGTAGTTCTGTTCTGCTGTATATTCTGCTGCGGCGGAGAGCGTCCGATAAGATCACGTGACAAGCAGCAGCAGAACCATTTTCATCTTTCGCTTGTTATTAGGGCCTTGTTAGGGCACAGTAGCGGCAGTGGCACTGAAGATGATGACGTATTATTATCAAATGAGGTGGCGAAAATTGGAACTGAGCAGTAGGCCAGTAGGAAAAAATACATTCCAGTACATTTTAGTTTTAAGAATATTGTATCGGCTAAAAGTCACGTATACTCAAATACATTTTGCTCTTTTTGTGGGAAATCTAGGTCTAACAAGGCAAATACCTATATACCTATAGATGTTTCAAAAATCTAAGCGAAATGTTTAATTTGAAGGGTTTTTCATCATTAATAAAATCGAAAAAAATAATACATAAATTCTGATGGCTCTACAACTCGCGAAATCCCATAACATTTTTATAAGGCGCATGCCATATAGAGTAATATAATTTTTCACAATTTTTAATTGTCGCATTTACTTTATTTTATTAAAACAAAGTTATCCCAGTTTAAATGATTATAATAGACGTGTGTATGTACGTAACAAGTAAACTAACTAATAGTTGCCAACATTTTACCTAGTAAAAGGTTTTTTTTTTAAACTATTTTGTACATTGCATGTACTATATATAAATTGAAACAAATATTTATCACACACAAAATGGAGTGATATTGTAATTTCCCGCGCCCGGTACAGTCCCATTTATTTGTCGAGATATATATTCGAGGTTTCGAATTAAAAACCCGAATCGAGATATACGCAAATCACGGTGAATTGCCCTCTTGTGCAGCCAACGTCAGGTCCTGCATGTTGTCTTTCTGCTTGCGAAAAAAAGTGACGTCTTGGAGTTTACAGTACTTAATGAAGTAAATGTTGCTATTACAATGTTTAATTTTACTTGAGAAAGCTTCGCCGACAATCAGTGGTATATTCGCGATAGAGCTCAACGTCATTTTTTGTTTCAGTGTGCCTCGAATGCCTTCACAGTGATTTCCTTTGAAACGTATTGCATGTACATTTCTATGATGTCCGGGATGTTTTGGCACAATAATTATGCACCGTCGGTTCAGATCGACTCGCTTCTCAGCGAAGAGGTAAGCTCTATCTTCACCTATCTATCATTATCTCTCTCCGTCGAAAATGTTCTAGGAAAGTAAAGTGTTCTTACCATGTACATACAAAGAACTTGTTAACCCAAAAAACATTGAGCCTGATGGCTTTGCTCCCTACTTGCACAGCAGCACAGTATCAAGATATTTAATTATAGTTCCTCATATAATGAATACATTTTAAGCTTACGTTCTGACTCTAGCTAAATAGACATTGTCTTGAAGCAGCGTATGTACATACCTATAGCAATCTGTAGTTATCTATAAAATGCATGTTACTTAACTTGTCAACATTTTTAAATGCTTTGTAGCTGAGAAATTTGATGGATGCACACATCGATAACAAATACTTAAATGATTGTATATAATTTCAGGATGTAACACTTCAGAAATTAATGGATGCTGAAGATATTTTACAAGAATGCAAGAGTCAAAATAAAAAATTAATTGAATAGTAAGTGTAAAATACAAAATAATGTAAATTGTAAATCATGAAGTTTTAAAATAATGTTGTAACTTTAATTTATTTAAGTCTAACAAGATCAGATATTTTGGAAGAGTTAGTCAACTTAATAACAGAAGAACCGTCTTCTGAGTTAGAAGAACGTTGGCGTTATAAATATTCCAATGTTGCTTGTGAATTACTTACATGTGATGTTCCAATACTCACTGAAAAATTAGCTGGTAATGCTATAATACTCCTCACATTGATAATAATATCTATATTTTTGGTAATTTTGTATTAAAAGTCATAATATTGAATTTTGATTTTAGGTAATGAAATGTTGTTATCAAAATTATATTCTTTTATTGATAAAGACCAGCCACTCAATCCATTGTTAGCATCATTTTTTAGTAAAACTTTACATGCACTTTTAAGGAGAGCTTCTGATCAGGTATGCTATTAGTTTTTTTCTCTCAATTTAACTATTTGTATGGAGAACTAGAACGAGTGTATTAACATTTTAGAACTGGTTTTCGCACCAATTTGTATGTCTGCAAGTCTTGGAATCACTGAAGAGTCGTAAGAATTGCGTTGATTTATTATTGCAACACATACAAACTTCAGCAATTATGGATCTAATATTGATTCTCCTTACAAAAATTGAGGGAGATGAAATGCGTCAAAACATATTGAATGTAAGTTGTAAACTATTTTATTTAAAAAACATAAAATAAATATTTAATAATCAAACTATCATTAATTTTTGCAGTGGTTGGATGATCAACAGCTAGTTCAAAGATTAGTAAAACTTTTATCCCCTTCTTCAGATCCCGAAAAGCACACAAATGCTTCACAGCTTCTTTGTGATATAGTCAAATCTCGTCGAATGGAGCCTGAAAAGCGGCCCGATCCCATTTTACAATCTCTACAATCGTAAAAACCCTTCTTCTTGATTAAACTTCTTCTTAATTTTTCTCTTTAAAGTAAATTATATTTTAATTATTTTTCTCAGAGAGGAAACTACTAAATTGATATTAGATACAATATTATGTGGAGAGAAACTTGAAAGTAGTATTGTTGGTGGAGCAAGGATATTAATAAATTTGCTTGGTCAAAGAGAAAATAAGAAAGCAGAAAGCAGCGAAACTTATGGAGTTCCTTTCAATAATATTGTGGAAGATGAACAACGTGATAAATTTGCATTAGTTGTTATACCATATTTAGATAAATTGAATAATTTATTACTTGACCCTCCAGAAGTACGTTTTTTAATTCAACTCAAATATGAATTTAAAATATTATTAAATATAGTAATATATTATTATATGTATTTTGCAGAAACCATCAGTTAAAACTACAGCAGGATTTTTAGAAAAGCCATTTGGATGTTCCCGTTTGTACATTTTAAAATTATATGTTAGCCTTTTGTCAACTGAGAATTCAAAAGTTTTTGAGAGATTCGCCGAGTTAAACACATTCAATATATTATTTGTATGTATACGTTAATTATTAATATTCGTTTGTATTATATTACTAAGTGTTTTGTGATGCATTTTTGTTTTAGGATTTATTTTTCCAATTTGCATGGAACAACTTCTTACATACTCAAGTACAACAGTGCTTATCATTAGTAATAAACTGTGATTGTCCTAATGTTAATGAAATTATGTATTCTCATGTAAGTTATTTTCAATTTGTTAACAGTTTCATAATTTATAATGCATTATACACAGTTTGAAAATAATTAATTAAATTTTATTCATTTAGATATTTATAAAATGTAAGTTAATCAATAGAATTCTGGAAGCTTGGGAAAACAATGATAATAATACACTGTAAGTGGAGCAATCATTGTGTGACAATAGATATTTTTTGGACATTGTTTATTGCTATTATTTTAATGTACTTTCTAGGAATGAAAAGAATGGTATTAGGCAAGGATACATGGGTCATCTTATAATAATGGCCAACGAGATTGTTACACGCTGTGAAGAAAGTAATGTTTTATCAAGTAACTTGAAAAGTAACTTAGATGAAGAAAGTATGCAAAAGTGGGAGAATTTTGTATCATCAAAATTAGACGAAATTAATAAAAAACAACAACTTACACTGGTTAGTTATTTGAGAAATTAATTATTTATGTTAGAGAAACAATTATACGATAAGTGAAAAACATTTAAAATTTATAGGGAGAACCCCCAGAGGCCTATATGATGTCTTCAAGTGGCAACTCAGATGAATATGCTTCTTTCCCACAAGATGCATATGGGCAAGAAGTTAGTGATTATTTTTTTTCACAATTGGTTGATACCTTTAAAAAGTGTAATAAATATAAAATTATGTCTTTTTTTTTAGTTATGTAGCAATTACACTGAGCAGTCCACAGTTCCTGTGTATGTTGATGGTGATTATAATTTTCGAATGGAGAAGTTTCATCATGATGGAGATGACAATTGGCAGTAAGATTTCAAATTTTTATTTACGTAAAGTACCATAGTTTAAAATCAACCTCAATCAAAATGCACCTCTTTTTTTATTTTAGAAATGAATTCAATTATGATGCATTTGACCTCTCAGAAGATAGTTATGAAAAAAGGCAGGAAATGTTCAATAAAATTTGTGATGAAAAGAAAGAAGAACTTGGTGATGAAAGTGCTAAGCAAACGGATGAAGATAAATCAAATTGGCTGAGTAAAAAGAAACATGATAACTCAAGCTCTTCTGATGAAGAAGATTTAGATGATATTCCTGATATGGGTTTGGAAGAGGAACCGACTGATCGTAAGTCACGCATATTAGTTAAAAAAATAGAGATAGTTAAATTCTTTTGTGACGAAAAAAATATTAATAATCTTATTTTATTTTAGCTTGGAATTCCATGAAGCCATTGTCAGTAACTGGTGCAACACCAATTAATCTTTGGAACACTGATGTACCAGAACCTGTGGAACAAACAGGTTGGGCTAATTTTGACAATTTCAATAGTGCATTCAGCACTGATATCAGTTTTCAAAGTAAGCCTTGCAACGAAGCAAAAGCTGAACTGCCAGAAGTGCCAATTGTAAATGAAAATATATCTTTGCCTGAAAGTGATACTGGCAGCAATTTGAAAAATAGCGAAAAGGAAGAAAATGTCAATAAGGCCGACGATATTGAATCAAAGACTGAAGAAATTAACGTATCTAGTGTACCAAAATCAGATTGTATAGAAACTCCTGTAAATATACCCGACAGTAATGCAAATCTGACTGTTGTAGAAAACAGGTAATTTTCATTCTCATGTTCATGGTTTTGTAGATTTTCTTTACACATAATCTCATACTTTTCAAATTCTTTTTAGAACGTCTGCATCCAAAGATGTTATTACGATCTTAGAAGAAAGTTCTTCTAATATATCAGAAACTTCTTCAGAGAATCTAACAAACGCTGAAACTGTTACGAGTGCCACAGACAATGAATGTCCGATCGCGACTGCTGACTCAAAGTCGTCACAGTAAAAAATTAACCATCAAGTGTCAAATAGCAATAGGATACACCATATCAGAATGACTTTACTATTTTCCCAGAGTACTTTACATTTGTACACTTACTAAAATTGGCCTTACATCCCTAGAGTGAGAGGTTCATTCATACTTGAAACTTGATACAAATGTATTGATCTCGCGTACAATCTGCGAAAAACTTCTCAATTACAAGAACTATCTCTATTTTTGGGCAATGTTCTCAAGTACAAATGTTTCTTTCCTCCTTGTGTATTACGCTAATTGTTAAAAGCTCTTAAATTTTAACTTGTACGTAATTACTTGACACAAGGGCAGTCTTTTTAAATGATATGATGTTTTTCGACGGCGTTTCCTCTGTACAAGATAATCTATTTTGTTATGTCAATCACAAAGGAAACTTCTATGACTAGTGTACACATAGGTCAAAGAAGATGAAAAATGCAAATTATCGAAAATGCTCAAAAGAGATTTGCATTGAAGTTCATCGAGGAAGCGTTGTCTTTAAAAGGAAGAAGGGTGTGTGTATTATATAATATAATATAACACGTTGTACACGTGTTGCAAAGATAGTCAAAGTACAAGAATTCAAGAATTAAAGAGCGAAAGCGCTTCGTATGGACGAGCGTCAAGATCTCTCTATATCTCCAATCACTGTATTTGAACTGATTCACGGTATTTCATTTTACACGAGTAATCAAGTATTACGCAGCATTGTATACTGCAACAATGTTAGATAAACATATAATACGCGAGGCTATTTGAGGAAATATCACTATAGTCCGATATATTACACAATGAATTAGTGCTTTTGCTTTTTCGAAAGACAAAACAGAAGTACTTAGGTACAGTGCCTACAAATTGCTTAAAACTTATTCCTATATGCCGTGGTATGGTATAAAAAAGGTCATGAGTATTTTTATTAAGTTGTAAATTTATTATTGGGTTGATGATATCTAAAAGTTATTGCGCCATCAAATGTGCCCCTGTTTGCATTCCAACAGAAACTCAGACAAAAAAAAACATTATATATTGAGAAAAAAAAGAAAATCTTGTAGTACTTCAATCTTTGTCTCTTTTTCATTTGAGTAATTCAAAGATTTTTTTAAAAAATAGGAAGCCAATCTCCTGGAAAGTGTTAATACATATGGTGGTAGTTTTTAGAAACTTCGTTAAAACTTGGCCGATTATAAAATAATTTGTGTTAATCAATTTTATAATTGTTAAATATTTTAAGAAATAAATATTATTTAAGTGAACCAGTACTGCGTTTGAATTCTATTTCCAATGTTCCCAACGAAATGGTCCTGCTTACGATCCGATTCCGAGAAATTTATATTGTTTCCGGAAAACATGAGACAGAGAAGAAAGAAAAAAAAAAGGTTTGTAAATCATGCTGCATTTTAGCACCAATCGGCAACCGCGAACCGCCCGTCCGCCCCGCTCTTTCATGAAATCACAATCTACGGTTGGTACTACTGTTTGGCGCGCACGCCATCCGTGGCATAATATTGCTTGGGCTGAATCGAAATATCGAATGCTGAATTGAGTTGAGTCTCTCCCTCTCCGACGACTCCGACTAGACTATACTATACTCTACGACATATCTATGCATCAGTAGTAGCGTGGTAGTGTAGTAGCCTAGGCAGACCTACGGTGACGACGGGTAGCGAGAAATTTCCCCGGACTTCACTTCGTAGCATACAGTTAGGCTAAAGACAAGTGGTAACGCGTATCGTGCATAGGCAAAGGCTATACGACGCACACTGTTTGCATCGAATTCTCAAAATAACTTGAATATTACGTTGATTCTTCGAAATTGTGCTTCACCGCTAAAAGGGAGTGCTAAGAACTCAACAAAATAAGCAGTGAACAATAAGTTTTTACCGAAACAAACGTGAAAAATGTCGGACGAAAAGAAGGTAGCGTTTTCTAACCTCAAAGTCGGCACTTTGTTGTGCGTTCTTTCCGGTGATCGTTATTCATGCATTTTATTATCTTTTGTAGGATTCGAAAGAATCGGAACACATAAACTTGAAGGTCTTAGGACAGGACAATGGCGTAGTACAATTCAAAATAAAGAAGCACACGCCTCTCAGAAAATTGATGAATGCATATTGTGACAGAGCGGTATGTTTACATTTCAATTCTTTGTTTTATAACTAAAAATTGTAGCCAATGCTTATGCAGGTGCTAATTTATCTCCAGCACTTTAATAACAATCCATTTAATTGCAGGGACTTGCAATCGCTGCAGTGCGATTCCGGTTTGATGGTCAACCTATCCATGAACTGGACACACCTTCGACGTTAGAGATGGAAGAAGGCGATACAATAGAGGTGTATCAGCAGCAAACAGGCGGTGGACTTTGATTTAATATTTCATTATTTTTATAAAGATTAAAATATAAATGCTTAATTTGCAAACTTCGATACTTTCACTAAGTAGATAAGTTTTTTTATCTTTCCATCGTAGTGTATAATTAAGATTTAAGATTAAATAAATCCAGATTTTCTATAGTTTTATTTGATTTGTTGCTTTCGAATTCAAAAATATAAAGGTTTTCAAAAATTAGAATCTAAATTTCAAAACATTCATTATTTTTATTTATAGCTTATAGATACATAAGAGTCATTTTTGTTGCGCTAAATACATTTTTTTTAAATAAAATATAATATTGTGAAAGGAGAATATCTTCTTTTTTTAACTTGCTAATCCAGCTTTCTGCCGACAAAGCGACATGAGTGCCCTGAGCATGAATTGTCTTCTGGATAGTTGCCTGACTTGTTTGAGGAAAGCATCCAAGTCAATTATACTGCTTCGCAATCCTTCAGCAAGATAATAAATTGCATCCTCAATAGCAGCTTCCTCCACAAAAGCATTCAGCATTCTGCAGAAAAAAAATATCCATCAGATTAAACAATATATAAATTGATTTTTGGAATTGAAAAGACCAATACATACTGCTTGTATAAAGGAGCAACTGTAGTGACAGCCTCATCAACCTCAATAGATTGATTATCAGAAAGTTTTTCTATTTCCTTTTCTAATTCCAATTCCTTGTCCTGTAGGATTTTTGCACTTTTTTCAAGTTCCGATTTTTCTTTTTGGAACTTTGTAAACAGCTCTGTTAAACGAGCTGATCCACTTGACAATTCTTGCTGAGTGCGACGTAATGTTTCAAGCTCTGCATGCAGTTGAGAAGATTGTTCACGTAGTCGTCGTCGGAGTTTGTCTCCTATGGCTGACAAGAGAGATGCTCTTATGTGCTCTTCTGTTATTGTTCCAGTACCACCACTCGAACTTGCAGGTACAGCTGGTGACTACAAATAGTTGAGAATAATATAATATAATGTTTAAATGTAAATTAAGGTATGTATTATTCGCACTTAAGAGTTCAATTTTAAAAAATTTATTTAAAAATAATTGTGAACTCAATAGCATGACTCATAGGAGTGACTAATCTTTTATTATTACCACATACGCAAGTACTAATTAATTTGACCAAAAATCCTATATGTCCTATATGTAACAAAATTGAGATGCTTACTGCTGGATATGGTGGGTATGGCCCAGTATATCCCGGCATTGGATAATTCGGAGTTGAACCTGAAAATTGATAATGTGGATATGGAGTATCGTTTGGAGGAGGATATATATTAGGCATCATGTGTGGAGGTTGTGGAAATCCTCCTTGTGGCATCATTGGCATTGATGGCATGATGGCTGTAAGTAAAAATTAATTATTAATAACAGATGTAATAGAAGCTTATGGCATTTAATTTAGAATGCTTCTTACGTTGTTTTGGATAAGGCGTTGAATTCATAAGATTATGAGGTAGTACAGGTTCAGTTTTTGGTTTTGCATAAACAGGTGGATGTTCACCAAAAATAATAATCATAACCTGAATTAAACTATCTAAATCTGATTTGTGCTGTAAAAAAAGATATACATTTCATAAGTAACAAATAACAAATTAGAAATATTTGCTGCTTGAAACTTACAGGAATCCATTCATGCAAGTATGGCAAGTAAATTTTACCATTGTGATCAACAAAATTGCCAACTTTAATATTCATGTCTGGTGTTGGTGTAACGTAACACATTGGAGCATTGTTTGGGTGGGTATCCATAACCCATATACATATTGGAATATGATAAGTATTGCCTATAATAAAAACATTTCATTCTCATTATATACAGTCGTTTCGAGTGGAATGTTTAAATGAACAATTTTCACTATAAAAAGATTACCTTTGAAATTTACAGGTATAGTTCCTTGCAAGTTAATAAGTTCCTTACGAGTTCCATCATTGAACACTAAAATTAGAAGTACATGTAAGCAGCTTTTATAAACATTTTGTTAATTTACCAACCTACCAAAAGGTTCTATTTTCCAATGTAAACTACGATAGTTGTTTAGCACTCGAATAACATCTTTACGTGTAATATCTGGATTATGATACTGGAACAGAAAGAAATGAGTAATATTACAGTTTATCAATTGGTGTAAAAATGAAAAAATTGCTTGAGAAGGTATCAAGTTGCACTGTACACTTGTAGAGTATGGTGCAATCCGCAGTGTAGATAAGTAATATTATTGATACTCACTTTAGTTAGAAATTGTTTTATCTTTGTCTCGTCTACGATATTCATTTTAACCATCCAGTCTTGAGCGTAAAAACAAACGATGAACTATATATAACAGGTAGGAGATGATTAAGGGGGTTAAATGGCGACTGTTTCCTTTGTAGCATGAAGAATGAATGTAAAAAATCGCGTGACTTTCAAGAGACTGCAGCCAGCGGCTACTATTATAAATTGTGAAGCCCGATTATTTGAGACGTATAGCTTTGACTAGGTGCATGTATAAAAATGACTCCCTGACAATCGGTGATAAAGGCTGATACTACGTGATAATGCTACTATATACTGAGAAAGAGTTTAAAACTTGTCTGTGTCAAGTATCACTTGAAGTGCACAACGAAAGCTATTGTACACGAAACAGCTGTGAGTAAGTTTGGAAACATAAAATATTTTTCGTTTTGCGCATGATGCGTAGGCGTCATGCGCATCATCGACAGTTTGGCCAATCCAAGAAAAAAAATGGCGCTTATTTTGAATGCAACAAAAGTAGACATGGTATACATTGTACCTTATAAGTATTTCCAATGAAAATAATCCAACAAGCATACTAATTTAAAAATTGTATATTACTTGCTTTTCTTTTCAATAAGATTTTAGTAAACTTTTAGGAAACAATGTATCAGCTACTTATGCTGGTTGTGAAATCAATTCAACGCGCTATGAGATTTAGCTATTTAAGGATTATACTTCGAATTGAGCAAATTTTTGTCTAACTACAGCAAAATTTCAGAAGAAAATGAACAAGTTATATTTTAAAATTTGTTTATAATGTCTATATGCGAGTACAAAACTAAACCTTTGGCTGAATATCTTGACAACTTGTGGCATTGTCAAAGGAAAGCGAAAATGGTCATTTTTCAATTTACAGCGTTCTTCCGTATGGAAGAGATCAAGTCAAGAGAGCTGCTCCGTGGATGACTCCGCGACGAGTCCTGCAGTCATATACTTAGTATATACCTTAGGAGGAGCTGTAACTGCTGCAAGTGCAAACCGTGCAACACGGCGGGGGCAGCGGCCTGTCGGAGTTTGCTATACATATAGGTATGATATGTATATACATATAGAGACATAGCTGAAAGCATATAGCACGCAATAGCGCTGGCCGCTCCGTCTCTCTCGCACACTCCCCCGTTACAAGCTGCAACGCGCAGCGTATAACATGTACAGGCATGTAAGTACCTACAACGAGCTCGAGCTAGAGCAGCCGCGACCGAGCTTCGTCCGCGCCCTTTCCTTTGCTGCACGCAGTCTTTCTCTCTCTCATAGGTATAGCTCAGGCTCCGATCGCGGCCGTCGCTCTGGGTGCAGTAGCCTGGCTGCGTGCTCTCTGACGTGCCGTCGTCTCGTCGAGGAGAACTGGATCGATTCCCATCGACGCGCTGCCGCACAGCACAGCCGCAGCCAGCCAAGCCAAGAGCCGCCGCTGCCGCCGTGTCCAAGCAAAACACGAATAACGCGCCGCGCCACCGAGACAGCGCCAGCTAGCCTCTGGGAGAGGGGAGGAGGGCTTCGACTCGAGAGCGCGCGCGACTTTTGGAGCACAGTACAACAGTACAAGCTGCCTGCTTGCCAGTCGTGGACGTGCCGCTGTCTCCTTTTTCGCCGCCGCCGCCGCCGCCTCCTCCGATTTCTCCGCGGCGTACGTACAATTTTCACGGCATTCCGACGGACATCCGGAAGACGAGCCGAAGCTTTCGCACGCTCGTCCCCGATGCTGACGAGTGTCCCTCGGCGCCGCTTGCAGCTGCGAGCGGCTGCCACCGCCTCCTCCTGTGGGCCAAAATAAACCCGAGAACAGCAGCGAGCGCCACGGAGACTACCTAGAATACTCAGATCAACGATTGTGCGTCGTCCAGTCCAGTGCAGTGAGTGCGAGTGCGTACGTGGGAAGACCGCTGGGCGGGAGAGGATGCAGCAGCGGGCAAATGCCGCCTCCGTGATCGGAGAATGAGCGCCCGATCGTGAGCTGCATCAGAGGCTAGCGACCGAGCAGAGCCAGCCAGGCAAGCGAAAGCGGGAGAGAGAGAGAGAGAGAGAGATAGAGACGAAGCGAGGAAAGGGCCAGCAGCAGCACAGCAGTGAGTGAGCGAGCGAGTGCTCGGAACGAGAAAGGAGAGAGAGACAGAGAAAGAGAGAGAGAGAGAGAAAAAGAGAAAGAGGGAGCGCGCCGCTGCAGGAGGCGCCGAGTCGCGGAGAGCGCGCGGCCGCCGCGATGAGTTCACGCGCCGCTGGCCGCTGCTGCTCCTGCTTCTGGCAGCACCGAGAGCACTACTTCCGCACGGACCAGGGAGCCTCTCCCTCTAGTTCTACCCGTCGGCTGCTACTCCCTGCTTCTGTCGTCTACTTTTCTCCGCTCGGATAAGCGCACACCTCCAACGGGTTATGTTTCCCACTTTCATCGGGATCCTAGGTGAGTTACCTCAGCTATGTACTATTTCACTTTGGCCACTCGACTGTTCCTCCGTGTCTCCACCTCGACTCCTCATACACCTCCGCGAGGAGGACGTTCATGCTGCGAGTTATTCGCAGCTCTGCCGAGAGTCCGAGTTATTTAGGGCATTACGTCTTGTTTTTTCTCTCTCTCTCTCTTTCCCTCTCTCACTCTCTCGGTATATTGCGTTATTCCTGTACCTACTGCACTGTTTTTAACAAAGCCCCCTGCAATTTCAAATCAGCCAGCTTGCCTATACCAGTGTCAACAGTAGAACAGGAACAATGCCAGATACAGCAGACAAAAATCAAAACACTGAATGCATTGCACTAACATGCAAATGTTCCTCCACTGTGTGCAATCATTTGACTTTATACCAATGCAGAAAACAAGCTAACCAAGTCTCTGACTTTGCAGTGATGTGACTCTGGAAAAAATTCATTGACCATTTTTAGTCATTTCAAAAAGCCTTTTTGTTACTTTCAAATCAGCGCTGTCACAGACTGCTATCTTGCTTTCTGCATTTCCACGATTATCCTAACAACTATATTATCTTAGTGTTAAACTATTATTTTACTATAATAGGTGATGCATACAGATTATGAAATTAGAGTGGAATCAAAGATTCATTGTCAAGTTTTTTCTCTTTGCACTGCAAAAAATAGCCCAAACATATATTAATTAAAATATATTCGTTTAATACGTGTATTGAGTAGCAAATCATGTATAGAATAGTAGTACTCGTTAAAATTACAGCCTCTTGTAAGGACTACTGATTTTGAAATGAGATTTTTTCAGTTTTTATTGATTAAAAATAATGAATGGCTATTATTTTTTTAATTCTCTTCTTTATTTAAAATATATAAAACTTTCTATGATTATTCAGTTACCAAATTCCTAATCCTAAATATTACAGATGCTATAGTGTAATTTACATTATGCATTTTGATATGAATGATAAGATGAGTAAGAAATTAAACACTGAATGTACTTAGGCTCCCTTATTTTTGTAGACATACAATCGTGGTGGGAGGTGCCGAGTATAGCACACTTTTGCTCCTTATTCAGAGACGCCTTCAATCTTCTGGATTTTGATATTGAGGTATCTAATATAGATACAAAATGGCTTTTGCTCAATTAGGCACTGCCCACAAGCTTATCGCACGACTTTTACTTTGCAAAAAAAAAAAATAAATAAGTAAATAAATAAAAAAAAAAGAATTTACCTGCTGCTTAGCTTATGCTCTGCCCTTTTATGTATTTGCTATGAGCTATTTTGTATATTTTGAGTATAAATTGACTTGTACAAAAATTTTTTAGGATTTGGAGCAAGCTCTTTTGACGGATAGTGGCACAGAAGGTCAGGATTTATTACAGGAACTCATTGTTAGATTACTGGAAGGCTGTTTGCCTGATGACACTCGCAATGACATCTCTACATTTAATTATCAGATGTTCCTTAGAAGACTCTTTCGTAAAAAATGTCAAGTACGTATATTGGTATGTGGTAATTTGTATAGAATGCATCATTTAAGTATGTAAAACTAATAAAAGTTATTTGTAGGAATATAAGTGTGAAAATCCATTCAATACAGATGTAGACTTTGAATTGTTACCACTACGTCAAAAAGTAGAAATCTTAAGGGCTCTCTGTGATTTCCGACTTGATGCTGAAGACGTTGTGAGTACCTTAGTTTGTTTGAAAAATTAACTCCAAAGAGAAAATTACAGAAAATTAATTTTTTTCACAGGAGGAGTCACTAAGCGACTTAGACTCTGATAGTCTACGAGTTGAACCATTAGGTCATGATCGTAAGAATTCTGCCTATTGGTACTTTTACGGAACTCGGTTGTATAGGGAGGACTACATTGATATTTCAAACACTGTTTCCCCGAAACAAAAAAACAGGCCAAGAGAGAAGAGACGTAAAAGGCGTCGGAGTCGATTGGCAAAGGAGGAAGAGGAGGAAGAGGAGAAGGAGGAAAACTGTCTAGTTTCAGATAGTGAAGATTGTGAAAGAGAAAGTATTTGGCAAGTAGTTTGCTTCACTCTTCAGGATTGGAGCCGTTTAGTTGAAAAATTCAAAGATTCTGTAAGTCTATGGTTAAATTGAAAAAAGAAATAAAATAAATTACTTAAATTTTATAAATTTCGAAGATTAATAAAATTAAATTTATAGGAACACGCAACTGAACGTAAACTTTATAAAACGCTCTCACAGGATTTTATGCCTGAAATTCCGAAACTTTTTGACTTAAAGGAGAAACAGCAAAGGCGCAAGATTTTGCAGCGTAGCAGCGCTCGAACCGTCCAAAGTCACGAAAGCGACGAAATCGACGAACAACCAATCATGGTTAAAAGCAAGATCAAAACAAAAACGAACAAAACAACAAAGAAAAACACAAACCAAACATCGAAAAATGCAAAGACCGAGGAGGAGGTCGCACCGCCGCCGGTGCAAAAGAAAGGACGGCAGACCAATAATTCGTTGGCTTCTGCCGTTGGACAAATTCTTATCGATACGCGCGACGAAGTGACGGACGTGGAAAGTAAGAAAGGCTCTGGAAAGCACGGGGGCAGTGTATCCTCTGGATACGGGTATGGCTTTAACATCGGTATCGAAGAGGAGGAACAGCAAGTTGGAATGCATAAAGTGCTTAATATATTAAAAGACCACGAAGATGCTTGGCCTTTCACAGATCCAGTCGACGAGCAGTATGCGCCGAGGTAAGTAATTGAACTATGAGACATACTTCAGTATTGTTGGTTAAGCCAATCAATAAATTTATTTTACCAATTCTTTATAGGTATTACAGCGTTGTTCGACGACCAATGGATCTTAGTAAAATGGAAGAAAAGTTAGAAGAAGGTTCTTATAAGACAATAGGCCAATTTAAACGAGACTTTCGTCTTATAATCGACAACTGTAAGCAGTATAATGGTTCCGATAATGGTAAGTTTAATTTTGCCTTTATAATTGAATCTTTTCAATGTAATAATATGCTTATGTATAAATAACGATCATTTTAAAATATTTTAGAATATACAGAGATGGCAATGAACCTTAAGGAAGTTTTTGATCGCGCGGTAGATCGATACTTGGAATCAGAACAATCGAGCGATGATTCGTTGTCTTGTGGTTCTGCTGCTAGTGTAAATTCCCCAGGTTATAAAAGTAAAAACTCTTCGCCATCCGCTATTCGTCAAAGTCAGAGGCATAAACATTCACGAAAGTTAAATAAAAAGACTAAGTTAGGTAATAAAATAAGTAAAAAGAAGACGAGACAACGAGCTTATGAAGATTCTGCAAAAGAGGAGAGCGAAGCAGAAACAAAAGTAGTTAAAGTTAAGGACAAGAAGAGTAAGAAAAAAGCAAAAAAGTGTAAGAGCGAAGTGAAAGAAGAAGTTGACGAAGAGCAAGAAAATGAAGGTGCAATAAGTGACACAAATGTGATAAAATCAAAAAAGAAAAAGTCTAGTGATACCGATCGGACAGTTTCGAAAAATAATAAAAAAGTATTGGTGAAAGAAGAAATTGATGAAGAACCAGTAAAACCAAGTAAAAAGGTTAAAAAGGAAAAAGAAATACGGCAAGGAAAAGAATCGCGTTCTCCAAAAGAGTTAAAGGAAAATAGAAAAAGGAAAGATGATTTTGAAGAAGATTACGATTTGGCTTCCATTCCGAAAAGTAAAAGTAGAAAAATTGAAAAGAAGGAAAGTAAAGAATTGGATGTCTTAATAGACAGGGTAAGAAAAAGTAAAGTTAAGAAAGAAGAATCTCCAGATAGATCAATTGAAGAAGTTGAAAAATTATCTTCTCCTACTAAGGGAAAGAAAAATCGTAAGGTTAATAAAGAAAAATCAGAATCGCCCACTAAGCATAATGATAAAGAAAAGGAGAAAAAATCAAAGAAAAAGAAGGATGAGCTGAAAAATGGTGAATTAAAAAAGGAAAATGAAATAAAAAGCGTGGATCGCTCGACAAACGCAAATAAAAGTCCTGTGAAAAAAATAGAATCTTCGGTAAAAAACGATACCGAATCCCTTGATAGTCTGAAAGACAGAATTAGCGAAAGACGACGAGAGGAGAAATTAAAGTTAGAACAAGAAAAGAAAAAGAAGCAGTCTCTTAAAAGTGATGGTCTTCACGGAACTTCTAAAAAAGTGCCTTCTAATGGTAGTACCTATCACGATGTTGATAAATTAGGTGGTAAAAAAGTAAAATCTAAAAAAACAAATAAAGACGAAAAGAATTGCGAGAGCAAGAGTCAAAATCAAGAAGAGAGTGAGCCAAAGAAAATCAAAACCTCTTATAGCAAGCATACCAAAGGATCCGGAAGAGGAGATCCGGCTATTCAAGCACTTAATCAGGCCACAGAACAAACTCTCAATGTGAGTGAATGTATACATATATTTCTTTAAATTTGAAAATTTTACCGTCAAACATTAACATAATAGTATATTGTGCGACAAGGGGAGAAAATAAATTATTTCAAGCGGGAGTAAGACACCTCACCCGAGTCTTTTTTCCAACTCAGACATGAAATGGACTTTCTTTCTTGCCTGAAAGTAGCGTAGAAAATCGTGCATTCCGAGCGTGTTTCTAAAAGTGTGAGCCAAGCGAGGAAATAGTACATTGTGCAACAAGGGGAGAAAATAAGCTATGTCAAGCGTGGGTGAGGTGTTCAGCACGAGTCGGAGTCGAGGGCGCCGAAGGCGCCCGAGACGTAGACGAGTGCTGAAAACACCTCACCCGAGTCTGACATAGCTTTTATTCCCTTGTTGCACACCGTGTTTT